>AYEL01073797.1:0-11343 GCA_000484575.1 Olivierus martensii
AACCTTTTGTCATATTAATTATCAAAATGTGTGCTTTGTTACTTTATTTCACTCTTTATTTTTTTCAAAGTAAATAATGTGAGATGAGGTTTAGTGAAATAAAACAAAAATATAAAGTGATATAAATGCAGAAGTTATTAAACAACTTGTGTACTTCCATCACTTTATATTTTTGATTTATTTCAGTATGCTGCCTCTCACATTTCAGAGTTCAATTTTTTTGTTATTAAACAACTTGTGTACTTCCATTACTTTATATTTTTGATTTATTTCAGTATGCTGCCTCTCACATTTCAGAGTTCAATTTTTTAACAAAGGATAACTCTAAAACGAAACAACTTATATTAATGCAGTAAAAAGCATTTTATAGTAATTTGTTCATAATTCTTCTCTTGCCAATTAACATGTGTAAATAAACTTCAAAGCTTTTTTAACTTGCATGTACACTCTACACTTAACCCGAAACAGGGTAAGAGTAGCTGACAATTTGTATGATTTTGTAGCAAATTTAAAATTTTCAAGGATGAATTAAACAGTAATAGCTGCGCCATGCAATTATTAATGACCCTGTTAAGTATTTATATGACAGATTAAAATACTTGCGTTTAAAGCCCAACTTTGCAAAAACCACTCTGCATTTACCTTTTATTTTAAATAAAAATCAAATGGTTATCATTACCGATGTATTAGCAAGAATAATGCAATTGTGTAATGAAATTGTTCTTTTATAATTAGAGGTAATAAACAAGTTGATGTATAATATTCCTTCTCATTCCTGTTTCAGACAAGTTCACACAGCACCTTCATGCTGTTCTCAAGAATAATGGAATTGTGTAATGAAATTGTCCTTTTATAATTAGAGGTAATAAACAAGTTGATGCATAATATTCCTTCTCATTCCTGTTTCAGACAAGTTCACACAGCACCTTCATGCTGTTCTATGCGTTGTGCAACTTAGATACCTAGCCTTTTTTGTTATTTAATTAAAACACGTCACTCTTTTATAGTTGTTTTCTTTAGAATTAAGGATTGCAAATATTTTTTAGCTTTTAGGCGAAAACAGTAATTACGAAATGCAAATTGCATGGCAATTTTAGCCATAGAAAAAATCAACACAAATATAAATTTTAAGTATTTAACTTATAAATATTTTGTCACCTTCACAACCAAATTGCCAAGTTTAGCCAAAGAAAAAATCAACAAATATAAATTTTAAGTATTTAACTTATAAATATTTTGTCACCTTCACAACCAAATTGCCGCCCCCTAGAGCAGGCCCTATCACAAGCTGGCCAACATCCATGATGGGATCAACTGGCTGATTGAATGGATGGGGTTCAGCTGGCCAGGCCTGGACCCTTCCTGAAAAATTGGAAGTGTGGGACCCAGATCCTCCAGAGTGGTAAGCCACAGCTTTACCATGCAGCCATCTGGCTAACCAGTGCTCCACAGGACCATCCACAGATCCAGGATGGTCTCCATAGATGGATTCATAGTGGATGCAGATTATCGTGGATCCATGTATACCATTATCTCCAAAGTTCATGATCTCCTGTGATCATCAGTAACCACTCAGCCAATATTACAATAACTAATAATAGCCTTGTGTAATTTAATTGAATGCCTAATTACATTGTTTTATATAAATTGGACATTTTCATTTAGTTTTGATTATTTGAATCAATTTTGTCCCAGTTAGGTTGATTAATTATGCTCTACATTTGCTTTTCAATACAAAAGTTTTTATGTGGATTAGATTTTTGCATGCTAGATTGAAAAGATGTTTGATTGTTTGAATCAATTTTGTCCCAGTTAGGTTGATTAATTATGCTCTACTTTTGCTTTTCAATACAAAAGTTTTTATGTGGATTAGATTTTTGCATGCTAGATTGAAAAAAGTTCAATTTTTATTAAGTGTTCAGGCATAAATGTTATATGATTTTGTGTTAACAAAATCAATTATACAGATAGTTGTTGTCTTGCAGCCATTGTAAGTCGGAAAATTCATAAGTCAACTGCCCAAAATTTATGGTTTTCTCATTATTAATGCTTACTAGGATACATTATCTTAACAAAGAACAGAAAACTACAAGAAAAAAGGAAGCTTTCCATATATCAGGTTATTGGCTCAGGTATTTGATAGATTGAAAAAAGTTCAATTTTTATTAAGTGTTCAGGCATAAATGTTATATGATTTTGTGTTAACAAAATCAATTATACAGATAGTTGTTGTCTTGCAGCCATTGTAAGTCGGAAAATTCATAAGTCAACTGCCCAAAATTTATGGTTTTCTCATTATTAATGCTTACTAGGACACTATACATTATCTTAACAAAGAATAGAAAACTACAAGAAAAAAGGAAGCTTTCCATATATCAGGTTATTGGCTCAGGTATTTGAACCCATAGAATTGCATTGACCAATTATAGAATTTACTGATTACGTCGCCATTATAAGTTGAGGACTACCTGTATTAATATATTCCTTATTTCAGATTAATTGTATATTTAAAAAAAAGCATTAAATTATATTTTAGAGAGAGAAACATTTCTGGTTCTACTTCAAAAATCAAATGGGTAATCTGGTTTTACTTCAAAAATCAAATGGGTTATCTCAGACAATGTTGCATTTATTTCACTATCTTTTTTTTATTTAATAGAATATCATGCCTAAACTTATTATTAAATGTGCTTATTCATGCATTGAATTAAAAGGGTAAATGCTTAAATTATGCAGGTGCTCCTCTAGTTAAATATGAATTATTAACTTTTGTTTGTAAATCAGACTGTTCAAAACTAAGATGCTGCTGTAATTTTGGCTCCAAAAGTATTGAAATACCTTTATATACTATATATTGTAATATCTTTCACAACTGGACTAATTAAAAGTTTATTTCATAGATTTTAATGATGAGTTCCAAATACAGAGAGAGGAACTTTTTGATGCAACCATTGCCATATTGAAATACTGCCATAATGTTACCTAACTTTGTAATTTTACATTATATTGGTTGCTAAAGCATTTTGCTGCCATATTACTTAAAACTATTGAAGAATTTTTGAAATTTCATAAAATTTGAAAATGAAAGTTCACATTCATAACTAGAGGAGCACCTGTATATCTATTTGGTGTTAGTAAAATTATTACAAATCAAGATTCTAAAATTGATATTGCAAATAATCAAGATCTAAAGCTAGTATTAAAAAAAATAAAGTGTATGTGTATTAAAAAATGAAAAGACTGAAAAACAAACAACTGTACAGGTATTCCCAAATATATACGAAATAACTAGGACAAATTTTTTTGCATAACCTGAATTTTGTATAAATCAGAAATATAACTTTTTAACAAAAATTCTGAATCAAAAATTCCTGGAGTTAGATGGACTACAGTGATTACAATAACACAATGCTTTAAGTGCCATATTGTTTTCTGACTGAAAAAGAGAAAGCACATTATACTGATGCAATATCTTTACATGTGATGTGATGTGGTAGTTTACAATATTTAATAGTTAGTTAATATTAAGATCAATATATAAAACAAATAAATTAACATATTTGCAATTATGGCATATAACACGTGAATAGATTTTTATGCTCTATATTTGGAAAAAAAATATGTAAAATAATCTATGTAGAATCAAATTTATGGATAATGGATATATAAACTGGGAAATAAAGAATTAAGCAAATACAGCTATTAAAATTGTAATTACTGAAGATGACTATATTTAATAATCATTTTGAAAATTATCAAATTAAAGAAGAAATTTCTTATGAATATGAAAATTCAATTTTAACTAATTCAAAAACAGCTCAAAGGCAGGAAAAACAGACTTAATGAAAGCGCTACTACTGTATTACTCTTGATTACATTGAATCCTCTTCAGCTACCATAAATCAATGAACTACAAAATTCAATTTTATTTGAAAACCTTATAGCAATAAAATCTTAAGTTTTACTTTAAATTTTATTATAGCCAACTCAGCAAAATATGTTAGATAAGATTATAGCTGATCTTGAAAAGGATAATAATGAAACAGCAAACAATGATGATGATGTAAATTTATTAGAATTAATGGATTATGTATCCTGTAAGTATCAATTTCATAACTTTTAATTAATTAAAAATATTTAAATTCAAAATTTTTAACACTTTTTTTCTTTACAGAACTGTATGATGTTATAAAGAAAATATCAACAGTAAATTCAAAATTTTTAATTAATTAAAATATTTTTAACACTTTTTTTCTTTACAGAACTGTATGATGTTATAAAGAAAATATCAACAGATTGTTAGAATATATCTATTTATTAATATCAAATCACAAAAGACAGATTTATACACATTTAACAATCTTTGTTTATGAAAGTTTAGGCACAACATTGAAGTTTTTAACACACTTAGAAGATCATGCCAAAACCAAAGATATTTGTTAATTACAATATTTTTGTTCACAGTTAACAAACTAGACCAAATATCCAAATTTAATATTGCACAAATTCATGAACTATATTTTTATGTATTTATTTAAAAATAAACTTCAACATGTTTCAAAAGTTATGTAATGACTTATGTACTGTTTGTAAATATACTTTTCACAAATAACAATTGGGTAGCAAATCATTCTTGTTTCTGTATGTCCAACCAATAGAAAATATCTTTTAATTTATCAAACAGTTCTTAAAATATGTATTTATAAAAAGACAGGATATACAATTACATATTTTCTTTGGACTTATATCTGTCTTCAAAGATTAACAATAATATTAACAATAAATTTGTTTCATAAATATTAAGTTACTCTAAAATTTTTTTATCAGTTTGATAGAAAATACTTCTGAAGTTGATCCTCAAAAATTAGTTAATGCAAGATTCAAAGCATTTCTTTACTGCATCTCTGTAATAAAATATTTATTTTTTAAATTTCATTTACATTTTAAATATTAAAAAATTTTTATGGAAGAAATTAAATCAAATTATATATATATTTTCTTCATAAATATTTTATAAACAAAATATACGAAATAGTAAAATTAATGTATTTAATAGCTGAATATATTTTTTTCATTGCTTAAGATCATTAAGTACATTGAATAATGTCAACTATGCCAATGAATGCTTAAAATGATGTTTATAATTTCATTAAATTTTTTATTTAATTAATTTATACATTAGAAAAATTAACAAAAATTATCTAGCAAAAATAAGAATTTCACTAATTGTTTAATTATTTCATATATGAATTTTTTTACATTCTACAAAATTTATTTTAGCATATTAAAACCTAAATATAAGTTTAATTTTTCTACATATTTTTTTTTTATAAACCAATGATCAAAGCTTGGTTGAGCCCCTTTCCATTTAGAAAGAATACTAAGAGGCTCAGATAAGTTTAATATAAGAGTGTAAACTATAAGAGAGGGCTTATAAGCTTTACTATGTGTAAAATGTTATGTGCAAACTTTATTGTATGCATTAAAATTATGTAAAAGTGATATACAATCTACAGTATAAAGTGCTGAATTTTATATTAACAAAATTAAAAATATTGAATATTTTTATGTATGCTTCAAATTTAAGAAATATAAAATTATCTACCTTTTGAGTAAGTACTAAAATAAAGGATAAAACATTTAAAAGTATATAAAATAATATAAATATGATAAAGTTACTACACAGTAATATGAAAATGTACATATGAATAAAATTAAAATAATAATATGAGCAAAAAATAAATAAAAACACACATAATTCTCTTTCTTTTGTATTAATGAAAATTGTGCTCATATTAGTATTTTAAAAATAGAAATTTGAATTAAGGTAATTAAAAATATTAAATATTTTGTACATTTCTTATTAACTCACTATATATAATCCATCTTATACCATATAATATAAAAGATTTATTTTTATCTTGCTAACTTTTTCCATATTTATACTATCATACAAATGCATATTGCCATCCTTATTTTATGTTTTTTTAAATATATGAATATACAAATATAAATGAAATATTTTCCATTGAAATTTGCATATTTTCAAGTATAGACTTGTTATTTTCCTCAATTCATTTTATTTTTATATAGCTTAACATCTTTTATGCTGAGTGCAGCATATGCTATGCATGCCTGCTGGGACAAATAATGAAATTTCATAATTGCAAATTTGCAGGTCCTAACCAATTTACTGCAGTTGTGTTTAAGGTTTTTACAAAAGGAACAAAATGAGTTTCTGATGGTTCCTAAATGTTTTCTGACTGAAATTTCTTTCTGGTTTTTACAAAAGTTATTTAATTGAATATTTTTTGAAAAATTCACTTTTTTTTCCCTCCCTTTCTTTCTCTACATTTTAGATTACTCTGTTCATGTTGTTCTGTTTATATATTGAAATAAAGTTAATTGCTACTAAAATAGGCAGTATTTTTATTAATCATTGATTTTTTTACTTCATTTTTGCTATATTTTATAAAAAAAAAAAGAAAATACTAATGTAAATTAAGATCTGCCATTAAAAAGGGTGTGGCACTTGTTATTTATTGCTGTCAATCCTCTTCTGTGCTTTTCCTGCCAAGCCTATTACATTCTAGAAAGTGTGGGATTGGGAATAATGTGAATGTGAACTATCGGGGATCTAATTAGAACAAAATAAATAATAATATAACTGTTTATGTATGAGAGGGGAGAATTTTTTTTGTTTACATTAGGCTTTTTTTATATAAATTTGAAAATTTATTAAAAAAAAAAATTTTTAAATTATTGAAATTAAGAAAAAACATCAATAAATATGAATTATTAATAATAATGTCAATATTTCAACAAATTTATGTAAATATTGAAATTATTAATTAAGATATGTTGTATAATTTTCATTAATCAAAATTGCATATGAATTGCTTTTTATTTTTTTTTGAAAATATGATCTGATTATCTTTGTTTATGGTTTATTTTATTTAGATCATCAGCCACTATCCAAAGATAGCAATTATTTCATTAGATGGCTAAATCTTCATATAAAAATTTTTTTAGCAATCTCATATATAGAGCATTAACTTCTGTAAAAAATAAAACTGAAAAAATACTTACATTGTCAAAAAAATAAATAAAAATTGTAACAAATTGTAAAAATTTCAAATGATTGTTGAAAATTTAGCAAGATATGATAATTTTTTGCATATTACTTAGGCTTAATTTCAATAATTGCTGGCATGCAACTGATTAATTTTACTTTAATGTCAACTATATTATATACAGATTATAACCTTTAATCATAATAGTGTATTGGTCAAAATACAGTCAAATTTTATAAAATTTAGACCTATTGTAAAAATGTCCATAAAATATTCATAATTTAGCATTATAAAATGAAAAGAAATTGTGTTCAAAGCTAAAAGAATTATTTAAATTTTGAATCTAATATGTTTACACACTAATGAATTAACTATTTTTTTCATTTAGAATTTTATATCCATTTTTGGCATATTTGGACTAACTACTATTAGTATTTGCAGATTAAAATAAGCATTAGAATAAAATTATGTTTAAATTATAACTATCTTACCTTATGTTTGAAAATCAGTTTTAAATTCTTTATAATAATAAAAATTTTATTTCTAAATATAAAGTATAAAACTATGGTTGTATTTTGAAGAAAAACTTATTTTTAATGAACAATAATCAATCTATTGATATATTCAAAAATCGGATTATTTCATAAAAGTTTTTGCATAATATTAGTTAAATATATAATGATAATTTTATTAGTTATTGTTTCTAGAACAGTATTCATATTTTGTAAAAATTAGCATCAGTTGGTCACCCTGACAAATATTTTACAAGCTGTCAAAATACCTGATAACGAAATAGGAGACAATACCGTAAATACAATTCATCTGAAAACTTATATCAAAAGTACAAAAGTTCAATAAATAAAAATATTTAAATTTTTTGATTATACTTCTATATATTAATGCTAATCTATTAAATAATATTTATAATTTTACCTAGCATATGGAATGTAAGAGATAGAATACCACGTCATTGCTATAAATTGAAGAATACAAAATAAAATCACCAATCCTGTTTTCTTCCACTGAAAAAATTATTATAACATTTAATTTATTTAAATTTGCTTATATTTACACATATGAAGAAGGGTGTCAAAATGGTATTTGAAGAGAAGTTAAAGACTGAAAGATTAAAAGATACCTCCATGAAAATTTAGGTGGAAACAAACAAGATAGGATGTTCGTGACAGAAGACAGATAAAATGGGTGCTGTTGACTCCACAGGAAATGTTAATGAAGAAAGGAAATTGTTAGAAAAATTTTAAATTAATTATAAGATTTATTAAGTTGTGGCAAGTGTTTTCTGATTGTTTAATAATAATAATAATAATATAACTTTAACAAATTATTAGAAAGTGATCAAGATAAAAATTTTATTGTATTATGATGCATTTCAATATAATTATTTTATATTATTCTATAAAATAATTCATAATTTTCTATTTACCCAAAATGCAGAAAATAGGGTGAGAAGAATTAAAATCTGAAAACATTTTAATAAATAGAAATTAAATTAAGGAAATAATAAATTATTAAATTAAAATTTTTAAACATTTATATTACCAAAACAAGAGCTGTCGCAATTATTCGTGTGGATGCAAACATTTTCTTTAACTGATTTAAGGGTCCCATTAAGAAACATGTACTGAAATTCAATATATTGATTTAAGTTTTAAAAAATATAGAGAAAAATTTATGTAATAGTAATGAATTGTTATACCTAGAAAGAGCTGTAATATTACCAAGAGTATAAAAAATACCAAATAGTGTCAATCCATTTTTTAAAAATAAGAAAAATGATCCCTGTAAAAAATAAATTTAGAAAATTTTTATTAAAACAGAAATTATTATATTAAACATGCTTAAGATAATCATAAGCATTCCTTAAAAATAGTAATTTAAATAAGAATTGCCAAAATATCTATTATAATTCTTTAAAATATTTTTTTCAATACACTGTAAATACACTCATTATACTTGACAGCATCGGAAGTCAGTATTGAGTCTACGGGAGAGCGAAAGTTCATATATATCACTATGCCAATGATATAGTCCACTAAATTATTCATAATATTACAGTAAATTGCCATAAAATAATGACTATTTTGACAAATAAGTTAAAACTTTGAATAAATTTATGATATTAATATGATTTTGACATGTAGTAAATCATCTGAGTGTCTATAATACAGTCAATTCTGTATAACTGGGACAAGGGCCGTGCGGTGCTATGAGGCAGAGAGGCGGCCGCCTCTGGCGGCACCATAAGCAGCGAAATCAAAATACAATTTGAACTATTCAATAATTAATAATCTTTATGCAATGCTTTTCTATATTGATCTATGTTGATAGTTCTGCTTTCAGCTTATTAATTATTGACAATATTTGATTTTAATGTTAGTTTGTCTCGAGAAGTGGACAAGTGGCTGTGTTGTGTATAAATCAGTAAATCAAAATAAAACAAAATCTGAACTAGTTAAAAGGACCTTAAAATGAAATTAAAGATGCAGGACAGTGGCGTAGCTAGAGATTTTGGGCCCCAATGCAAATGTGGTCCAAGAGCCCCGTCAAAAAATATAAAACTTTAATAAAGAATTTAAAAAATATAAAAAATACTCTATTTTCTTTATAATACACTTTATGAAATAATAATATAAAAATACAGAAAAATATGATAGAATACAATATGAAATGAAAAGAACTATGACAGGTGGCCAGATGGCCTATTGGTAACACTGTTGGTGTGCCACACAGGACGACCTGGGTCTGGTAACTCCTGAAAAGTTTTTTCTGGGTGCTGGGCCCGGCCCGGTGACAGATGGCCAGATGGCCTATTGGTAACACTGTTGGTGTGCCACGCAGGACGACCTGGGTCTGGTAACTCCTGAAAAGTTTTTTCTGGGTGCTGGGCCCGGCCCGGCGATCCCCGTCCTTCATTATCCAGCTCCCCTTCATGGGTGTGTGTGCAGCCCGTGGTTGGAACTAGTCCCGCCCCTTAGTAATCTCCCTGATTGGAAAGGGGCATAAAATATGCAAAAAATTCACGTGAGGCATGGTTAAAGATGGATAGAAGAGGGTATAGCCGAAATTAGAACTACAACAAACAATTTCAATTATAATGATTTGGCACTAAATTTGAGTCCTGGAAGCCAAGGAAGTGATTCCAATAGAACACAACTGTATATAGTATTACACAATTGAAAGCACATTAATTTTTAGATTATTGTGCATTTTGCAATATGATTATTAATGTCACTGAATGGCCCCTGAATGCTGAGGGCCCCAATGCCTTGCATTGTCTTGTCTTATGGTAGCTACGCCCCTGATGCAGGAGCGCTTTCGGGCTGGACTGCCCCTCTTCAGCTGCACAGAGGAAGTGAGCATTAGCGTAGAACAGCCATTCTGTACATGCGGCCCGGAATGCACATGAATTTAATGAAAGTGCAGAATTCTTCTCCCAGATGAGATCAATACTGTAGCAAAATGCTTTTCTTTTGGGGAGTGCTTTCAAAAAAAAAAAAAAAAATATATATATTAAAATTTTTTTAAATATGGAAAAATTTGAATTTTCATAATTTGCTAGGTCCTTCTTGATGCACTTATAAAATTTTCCCCCATGTGATACCAACTGGTTGCTGACTGATAATATATAGCATGTTGCAGCCCGCTTAATGTAGCAAAAAAATGTATGTGGCCCGGGGAAAAAAAAAGGTTGAGAACCGCTGGCTTAGAACCTAACAGAGAATGTGACATCTGTAAAAACAAGTGTAAATTATAATTTAAATCCTGAGTGTCAGAGGAACGGTAAAAACAAACAGGATGTGCATGTGGGATAAAATGTTAGGCAAAAAGGGGGCAGAAATAGGGTGATAATAGATACAAAATTTACGTTTTCACACTTAAATACTATGGTCATGCTGATTAAACAAGTACTCCTGTAAGGATACGGGAGAGATGTGGCCGCAAAAAAAAAATTTAATGGTGGTATATTTACCTCAGTGTTGTTTTGAGTGCGACATCGGGATGGAGATCGCCATATTGGTTGCTTATGAGAATGTGTCGATAATAATTTTTGTCTTGATGGAAAAAGGATTGATTGTATTAGTTTTAAATTGTGTTGTTAATGTTGGCGGAGATATAAAAATGATACAAATATTTGATTATGTACGATTTAAGATTTATTTAAAATTAGACATAATTTTATGTAGATTGTGTGTTAGTATAAAGCAAGCTACACCAGAGGGTGTAGAAGTTCCCGTCTCAACCATTTGTC
>AYEL01073798.1:0-42905 GCA_000484575.1 Olivierus martensii
TAAAAGTATAAATTAAAACTAATAAAAGTATATTTATTAGTTTTTTTTTTAATTTTTCACCACAATTTAATGATTTCAACTCATTGAAATTATTTTTTATGCAACATTTATTGACTATTGAAAAAATTAGAGATAAATTTTATGGCTTTTTAATATTAATAAATAAAATTCATTAATTAAAATTAATTTTGATTAATGAATTTTATTTATTAATATTAAAAATTTTTTCAAGGACCTTTTATTAAAATTTGTGAAAATTTTAAAGAAATTTTGTCAACAACTGATGACTTTGAGTAATCCTTTATCTAATGCAGACCATACAATAATAATTTACATAATATTAATTTCTTATATCATTAATATTTATTATCGCTTCACACAACTATAAACTTACTACAAGCTCCAGTGATCCATGGATTTTATACATTGAAAAATGCAAGTCTAGTCAATACATTTTTTATGTATTATGTTTAAAAAATGAATAATTTTATTAAAAAAATCACACAAATAACTTTTACATAATAATTACCAACATTAAACTTTTTAGTAAATAATTTTCCTTTGTTTAAATATGACAAGAAAAAATATTTCTACATAAAATTAAATGTAGGCCTACATTATTTAAATAATTTTAAATGATTAATAAAGCAAACCTGTCTTCTACAATTCTAATATTTCAAACTTGAATACAAAGAAAAACTTAAGATATTTATATAATATTGTACTGTACATTAATGAATAATACATTAATAAAATTATGTTTTAATATATTTTTAAATCACTCGAAATAATGATGATGTTTTTTTAAATTTTATCATTTTAATATAAAAAAGAAGCACAATTTTAAAATCAAAATCTTAGTGCTGTAAAGATTGCAATATACAAATAAATAATAGTCATATCTAGACAAGATATAACTAGAGAAAAGTCTAAAAACATGCAATAAAAACATATTGAGCAATTTAATACTATGCCATTTGTAATACAATGATATATCATCAACAAAAAAATTAACAGCAGCATAAATAAAACTTTTTGCAGACAAATTTAATCTGCTATTCTATTGATAAATATGATTTCTGCATTCAAAAAATAATTTAAAAGATTTTCTTAATATAGTAATTTTACTATTACATTAATTATAACATTAAAATTACAATAAAAAATTTATCATTCTATCATCACCAAATCATAAAAATATTTTTACATATATGTATGAGAATTCTTAAAAACATATAAATGTTTATATGATTTTCAAAAATATAATAAAAATACCATATTAATTTGAATTTAAGCCGCAGTACGATCTTAAAATTGGAAAAAATAAAAATGATTTTATAATAGGTATTGAAAAATAAGAAACATTTTAATTTACTTAAATAAGTACTAATATAAATCTCAAATAAAGAAGCACATTTAGCAGTGTAGATTCCCAGCAAAAAATTTTATTAAATGCAAGAGAGTTGATGCAAAAAAAAAATGCATGAGAGTTTCTTTATTGTTTGCAACTGAAGATGGTATTTGTGATACTGAAAACATTTTTGCATTTAATAAAATTTTTTGCTGAGAATCTACACTGCTAAATGGCTTCTTTATTTGAGATTTATCGTTACATGTTAAGCAGTTTGTTTATTATACTGAACTTATTAAGTACTAATATATAAATATGCTACCTAATTTATTGAGAATCTTCTTCAGATATACTATCACTTTCGTTTTTTTAAAATAGCACCAGGTCTCTTCTCCCAAATAAGTTCTAATCAATCTTTCATCAATTCTATTGTCATGAATTCTTTTGTGCTCGAATTATAATCCCTTAGGAAAACTTTCTTTGGGTACAGTTTTTTTGTTTAAAATAATAAAAGGTATCAATCTGTTTCCATCAGCAGTTATAAACAGCATTATAGTAATTCCAGATTTTTCTTATAATTAAAATATGACAAGATACGATGCGATTGTACACAGCTACTATCAAACAGCAAGTGGATTAAATCAGAAAGGTACGAATGGGGGACCACTGAATAAACTCTTATCAATGGTCGTAATATTATGTACATGTATAGAGCATAAAGTAAAACCCCAATTGTTGGGGAGTGGGAGATCAGTAAAAATAAGATGATAAAATATTAGCTTTGAATTTAAGCTGCACTCAAGTTTTACATCTTAAAAATATGAATAAAAAGTGCAGCTTAAATTCGATGTAATATGGTAATTCAAACATTAATCAAGATGCTTAATTAAACATTATATTGTTAAAATAAATAAATGGAAATATATATTTAATAAAAAGAAATAATAAAAATTTGAGTTTATTTATTGTGCAATACGAGTGTTGATGTAAAAATGATTATTCATAGAATTTATTGCATATCATTGCATTAAATGATCAAATGATTTTTCTATTTAAAATTTCAAATCAGCAGAATTAATATTTATGTATTTTAATTTGTTTTACATATTGAAAAATTTTTCTTTTTATTCCTTATAGTATTTTTTTTATTTAGAAATGTATGCAGGAATAAAATAGTTTAAAGAATATAGAAGTTTTAAAATTTTGAACTTCTATCATTTTGTTACAAGATTATGTAATCATTTTGAAATTAGTGTGTATAGCTATGTCTCTTTTAATAAACAGTATAATCTTACTGAATGTGCTTATTGTTTATTTTTATTTAAAAAGGAATTACTATCTAAACTTTGAATGCTTTGCAATGTTCTTGAGATATTTCTCAAGTATCTTGAAGGTATTCATTGCATTTGAATGCAGAATAAATTTATTCCAAATTTTTAGAAATATATTAATTTGTTTTTCAGGAAGTTTGGAAAATAATTGATAAATCAAATCTAATTGAAAGCATTTTTTCAATACAATAAAACTGATGTAATAGGTGGGATCGGAAGTATAATGTTAGTTGGGGTACCTACAGATTCCCAATTTCAGGTACATATGTATTAGAAGCTAAAGCTATTAAACACTGCTTAACTTTTGAACTTACAGTTTACCAAAGAGCACAAAATAGCAGTACGATTAACCAACACTTTATTATACAAACAAAAAACGCTTTCAGTACACAAGGTACCATCATTAGTTGCATCAAGATACTCGGAACATTAAGATTACAAGTTATTCTAAATAGAACATAAAATAGAACAGAGTTTCAAAAAAACGTTATGCTTATTTGAATGTCAATTTTTTGAAACTGTTCTATTTTATGTTCTATTCTAGAATAACTTGTAATCTTAATGTTCCAAGTATCTTGATACAACTGATGATGGTACCTTGTGTACCGAAAGTGTTTTTTGTTTGTATAATAAAGTGTTGGTTAATCATACTGCTATTTTGTGCTATTTGGTGAACTGTAAATATGTATTAGATTCTTAACTGGCTCTTTATTACAAAGAAAACAACAAATTATAAAAGATTATAATATGTAGTTGTAATTAAAGATTCTTAATCAACAAACTAGCAAATGAAATATGTACATACATATATATGCACTATGTAATTGTGAAACAAACAAGTGAGTGAGGGAGCAAGATGAGAAGTTACATATCTCTGAATTTACATAAGTTGGGTTTACGTAAGTCAGGGTATTACTCTGTTGTTATATTCTAATATTCACAATAAACAAATGAAACATTTTTGTTTCATTTGTTTACTGTGCTCTATGTTGTTTACTATAATTTAAGCCATCTTCAGTCTACATTATATTCAATTTTTTTTACAAAAAAATAAATATAGGCTGAACATATTTTAGATATAAATCATAAATATTTCAATAAAAAATATTTTCAGCTAATAAATGTTATTTACTATAAACTAAAAAATTAAATAAGACAGACTGTGAGAAATAATATAATATTAGAATTACTAACATCATTGAAATGAAATTAATCTATTTTTCTGAGATTTATACATCTGTTATGATGTGTCATTCTTATTTCAGTTTAATATTATGTTTGATAACATATCTATACTACATATTATCAAAACTGATTATTGCATAGTATATTAAATTTAGCAATATAAATTATATTCTCTACTGTTAAGCATATAATTTACAATTACATATCCATATGAAAAAATTAATTTATACATTTTTATAAATATGATTAATTTAAAATAATGAATAAAAAAATAAAAAATATTGTTTTTCATGGAGAAATAATGTTATTGAAATATAATAGAAAATTAAACCATTCAATAAAGGAAAAATGAATAATCATTGTTAGTGAAATGTGTGCAGCAATTTATCCTAATGTTAATTGAATCATTTCATACTTATATCATGGCATATTATTAATATATTATTAAATTCTCTGCATTAATAATAAAAGTTTTTTTTGTTTAATCCAACAATTATAGTGATAGCCTAATTTTTAGTTTTGTTCTACTATTACCACCACTTTATAGATCATGTTACTTTTATAAAATATTAATAGGTTTAAATTTCATATAAATCTATACTTAAATTCTACAAAACATTTTACCACATAACAAGTTAGTTTCATAGGATAATTATATTTGCTACAATAATAATATACAGTTATACCACTATACGTTTTGTTACTTAAAGTTTTGTTATTAATTAGATTGTTAAATTAAACGTTCAATCAGACTGCACCAAATACAAATTACAAGCAAAACTACAATCTCAAAGATTGTAACAGCTGAGGAAGACGCCAAGAGCATCAAAAGCGTTTCTGAATAAAAATCTTTTGACTGCTAAAGGGCTCTTGTGTAGTTTTGCTTGTAGATTGTTAAATATTGTATATTTTGTATATGTACTCATATACATTGGAAATTTTTGTATGAAACTGGTAATAATGAATAAAACCAAATTGTATCCATTAGAAATTATTTTTGTTTTCAACTATTTCACATTAGTGAATACAATATACTTTTGTACACAAAATCTTAGCTTGTTTAAAATAAAAAAACATGAAAAAAATGCAGATTTTATTGGGTGTAAGGGAAAGTTCTGTCATTTTTGAACACATGCATTATTAGTGAATACAATATACTTTTGTACACAAAATCTTAGCTTTTTTAAAATAAAAAAACATGAAAAAAAATGCAGATTTTATTGGGTGTAAGGGAAAGTTCTGTCATTTTTGAACACGTACATTTCTATGCATTGTCGGTCCTTAGTAAGAATTCTGATTGGACTAAAACCGGTTTGAGCAGATAATTTGCATGTGGTAAATGAATTATGGACATTTTTTCGAATATTATTCAGTTTCCTTAAACTTTTAGAACCGTTAACATGAGTGAAGAAAAAGTCCACTTAAGACATTGTATACTGTATGAGTTCCAAAAAGGAAATAAGATGGTGGAGGCAGCTAAAAACTTGTGTGAAGTGTTTGAAGAGGCTGCAGTAACAGCTTGGACATGCCAAAGTTGATTTACAAAATTTCATTTAGGTGAATTTTCTTTGAAAGATGAACCCAGATCAGGAAGGCCATCAGATGTCGATGAAGTGCTCCACCGGGTGAATTTTCTTTGAAAAGATGAACCCAGATCAGGAAGGCCATCAGATGTCGATGAAGTGCTCCACAGTATGATCAGGACAAATCCCACATTAACTTCCGTAGATGTAGCCTTCATTCATCAGATAACTGCTTTTGATCACATTAAAAGACTTGGTTTAGTGTCAAAACTCTTTGGATACCACACACTTGTTTTCTTAGATAAAAAAAATGACAGAAATTTCCCTTACACCTAATATATACACATTCTTTCCAACTTTTTCAAATTAATCTCTTTTGGAGTGTACTAGTAGAACAAATTTATTTCCCACAGATATAATGCTAAAACAAATTTTCAACTATATTATTATTAAATAAAGATCAACAAAACAATAATTTATTTTTCTATAGAAATGAAAATATAGCTTTTAAAATGAAGCAAATTATAATAATAAAGAAATTATAAAAAATATAAATCCTTTATAGCACAAGTTTACAGTGGAAAAAGTTTAAAAAATCAAGAAAGTTTTAAAAAACCAGAGAAGTGCTTTCAGCTTTATTAAGCTATCTTCAACTCATTAGAATAACACATTGGAATTAGAACTCGTTTTAAAGATACGATTATAGAATCAGTTTAAAGATTAGAACGTGAATACATATTACGTGGTTATATAAGATTGTGTTTACATAATAAAATATAAATATGCGTACAAATAAATATGTTATAAATGATTTATATAAAGTAATTATAAGAAAACTAAAATTAAAATTAAAAATTTAAATTGCAGTTAACACAGTTCATTGAGTTTATAGGAACCATTGTGGTGGAACCTTCATCGGTTGGTTATCATTTATGACATGTGCCTTCTTCTTAAATTTTGCTATGATTATAGCTTCAAGAAGGCACATGTCATAAATGATAACCAACCGATGAAGGTTCCACCACAATGGTTCCTATAAACACAATGAACTGTGTTAACTGCAATTTAAATTTTAAATTTAAATTTTAGTTTTCTTATAATTACTTTATATAAATCATTTATAACATATTTATTTGTCCGCATATTTATATTTTATTATGTAAACACAATCTTATATAACCACGTAATATGTATTCACGTTCTAATCTTTAAACTGATTCTATAATCGTATCTTTAAAACGAATTCTAATTCTTATGTTCCGATGTGTTATTCTAATGAGTTGAAGATAGCTTAATAAAGCTGAAAGCGCTTCTCTGGTTTTTTAAACTTTTTCCACTGTAAACTTGTGCTATAAAGGACTTATACTTTTTATGATAATAAGTGGAAGTATAATTGTATATAATCTTTTAATAAAGAAATTATTTATATCATATAAATGTTAAAAGATCTTTAGTTAACTAAAAAATAAGCACTAGTAGCAGTTTAACTTCAAAAGAAAGATATGTCAGCAGTACATGTTATTCCAGTAACAAATATAGGTAAAAATCAGAAAGAATATATAGGGATAATAACAAGATCTTTAGAAAGAAGACTTCTGAAGCATAGGAGAGACAAAGAAACAGTGAATATGAACACAGCATTAAATAAAAGAGTTTACGAAGAAAATATCGAAGTGAAATGGGAAGAGACTAGGATAATAAAGAAATGTAATACTAACAAAGAGGCTATCTTTAATGAAACCCTGGAGATTATAAGATGCTCATGAATGGAAAACGTAATAAATGAATATTGGATTAAGGGATATGCATTAAAAGAAAATATGTTTAAATAACAGTTTTTTCAGTGAGATAATTGACCTTAAGGGTTTAACGAAAAGAAAGTAAATATGATCGGTTTAATATTGTTAAAACGACTGCCTATATTAAATTCTGGATCTCCATGACAAAGAAATAATATTAATAAGATTTTAAAAGTTTTTCTGCTAAATTCAAAATTTGTTTGATTAGAATATTTTCTTGTATTAATGAGTAAAAAAGTGTTAACCGAAGAGGGTCGAATTAAATACGACCAAAAACGTTTTAATGAATAAAACAGTTTATTTCTTTTGAACTTAAACTGCTACTAGCACTTATTTTTTGGTTAACTAAAAATTTTAGAAAGTTAGCAGTAGAACTGAAAGTATTATAAACGTTAAAGAATTTTTATTCTTCGTAATCATTGACAAATGAGTTTTGGCATGTGGCCAAATTCTCAAGGTCATATGTGTTTGTTAACTCGTAGAGTCCAGGTGTCAAAGTGTCCGAGAACGACTGGTCCGGAAGTAAGGAAGAGATCGCAGCGCCACTAGCAATGTTAAAGAATTTTTATTCTTTGTAATCATTGACAAATGAGTTTTGGCATGTGGCCAAATTCTCGAGGTCATAGGTGTTTGTTAACTCGTGGAGTCCAGGTATATGTTATATATATTTATTGCATATGTTATATGCAATAAATATATGTTTAATCTTTACTGCAAAAAGTACTAGTTTGAAAAGTATTTAAATATTACTTTAGTTTGTCTTGCTAAATTTGTCTGCTAATTCTTAACTGATTTGTAATGAACAGCAGAACTTCATAAATCTGGCATTCAAAATATATGGAATTATCATAATCTGGCACTTTTGTAAATAAAAATTTAAAAACTTTAAAGTGTTTGTTTTTCTGTTTTATTTTTTGTTGCAAGTATTCAGCTACAGAATAATGAATACATTTTCTTTTCATTAAAATCTCAATATTTATGCTTGTCACTAAAAATGATTTGGAAGAATAATTTAAGAAGCACTTTTGATGGAAATGTAAAAAAATTAAAACTATTTCATATATTACATTTTTTTACCTGGTCTCTTCTGTTTATTTTAATCAATGATACTTTCTTTGTTAACAGTTTTATTTTCATATTCATTGTATAATTAAAATATCATAAAATATCACATTATATTGTATATTCATAACATTGCTTATGTAGATTTCAATAGAATATGGAATTATCATAATCTGGCACTTTTGTAAAGTAAAAATTTAAAAACTTTAAAAGTGTTTGTTTTTCTGTTTTATTTTCTGTTGCAAGTATTCAGCTACAGAATAATGAATACATTTTCTTTTCATTAAAATCTCAATATTTATGCTTGTCACTAAAAATGATTTGGAAGAATAATTTAAGAAGCACTTTTGATGGAAATGTAAAAATTTAAAACTAGTTCATATATTACATTTTTTTACCTGGCCTCTTCTGTTTATTTTAATCAATGATACTTTCTTTGTTAACAGTTTTAATTTCATATTCATTGTATAATTAAAATATTATCATAAAATATCACATTATATTGTATATTCATAACATTGCTTATGTAGATTTCAATAGTGAGTTTGAAACAACATGCATAATAGAAAAAAATTAAAAATTAGAAAACATTTTGGGCAAATCAAATTTATTTCTTTTACTATAATTGTATAAAACTAATTTGTAAATATTGAATCAAAATATATCCAAATATCAATTAGCCAATTTGTTACAGATTACATTATAACTTTCATTCACATTATTTAATTTAAATTCATTTACAGGTTTAGATTTATTGTAATTAGTTTTCATTTTGATCCTTTTCATTATTGAAAAGAAATAAAAGGGTGTTTTATTATGAAGAAGGGTATTTGAAATAATTAGTTTTTGCCATTTGGCTGTCTTTTACTACAATTTATATAAATATTAATCAATTTAAATAAAATTTGCATATGTATTATGATTTACTAGAAAACAAAATCTATTGGAAATGAACAATCCAAGTTCAATATTATTAACATAATAAGAATTATTTATATATATTTTGGCTATAGTTTGGAAAAATATTATCTGATTTGAATGAATTTTGCTTGTATTATTAATATCTCAAGGGCAGCACTGCTCTAGAGGACAAATCTGTTGAAAATAATTACTCTTGCCTCATATCTATCTGGATGTTGTTCTGTCAGAATATTTCATAAATATTTACTCGAAATGAAATTCACATAAATTATAAAGATCCACTATAGTCTATTTCGAGATAACCTGACAGTAGATCACTACCATTGCTGTGGGTATTTCTACACAAAGCAAAATAGTCCTTATTTAGTTAAATTTAATATTATTTCTACACAAAGGAAAATAGTCCCTATTAGTTAAATTTAATATTATTCTATAATTTGTTGTTTTGGGAAATAAAATATTGAAATATTAAATTATTGATGATTTTAAAACATGTATTTTAAATTCACGTGACAAAATTTAACGAAATATTGTTATGTACAAATTGCATATGAATACAGTGTTTCCTTTGTTGGTTCGGCTGTCAGGTTATCTCGAAACAGACTATAGAACGTCAGATGTATTCAAAATACAAGAAGTCCTTAACTTATGACCATTCAAATTTATGATAGTGATGCAATCCATTAATTTTGTGATTGATCAATGCAATTCAATAGATCAGAGTCCCTGACCCAATGATATAAATTATAGAAAGCATCTTTTATGTGTTTGATTTTTGTAGTTTTGTCTTTATGTTTATTAAAATAATGTATAGTGTCCTACTAAACATTAAAAGTGAGAAATTCATAAGTTTTGGGTATTTTTGACTTCTGAATGTTCCAACTTATAACAGCAAATCCTATTGTAAGTTGCAGATTATTTGTAATTCATTTCACTATTACTGATGTATTAATGATCAGGTTTTGATCATTTTGAATTTTAAAAAAAGATGTAAAATTGAATAATGTAAAGGATTACATGATTGATTCATGAATCTTAATTTTTTTAATTAATTTATTTCCAATAATGTGATAACTTTCTTTTGTATGCATTAAGTTGATTTATCCCAGATAATTAGATTATATGTATCACTCTCAAACAACCATAATTTTCAAGATGGATCATGATATATCCTGAAGATTTCAGATTTATGAATTTTACTATACTTATTAAATATATTTTTATATTATTGATTGAATTTATTAATATGAGTTAATAAATGAACAAATCTGATCTTTCAATCTATTTGAGACTTGTTAAGAAGAAACATATCGAATTTTACAATAAAAAAAAAAAAAATCCTGTATCAAGTTCATCAGAGAGATAGCTAAAATTTGTGTCAGTCTCATGTTTCTGAATAAATCAAAGAAGAATGCAGAAGATATTAAATAAAAAATAAATTTATTTTAAGCATTTGTACAAAATTAAAAATTTTTAAATAAATATTGATCAGTTATTTACAAAGAGTATTCATATCTTCTGCTATATTAAATCAAAATAACAATAACAAGAAGTAAATCACTTTCAACAGAAAAACAAAAATTTAAATAGGAATGTTTTTAATCTGTTCAAATATTATTTTTAACTGATCTTTGAATGGATAACAACATTCTCATTAAATTTTTGTTTTTCTGCTAAAAGTGCTTTACTTCTTGTTATTATATTGATCTGTTATTTATTTATTTATCTATCTGTTTCATATAATTATCTAATAAATGTTTCATTTTTTGGATTATTATATATAGTATTTAGACAATATAAGATATATAAATCTAATAAACTAAAATTTTTGAGCAGCTTTATCAAGAAGCAACTTTGGTAACACTATTAGAAACTGTTTTATACTATGAAGAAGCTGTTGAATGTATTTCTCTTGTAGTAATTGATATGTTGGATTATTGTGCTCATAAACTGACATGGTTATGTTCTAGGTAAGATAAATCAAATTAATATTATAATTTTTTATGTTAATATCAAGTAAATAAAATTTTAAAGAAAATATTATCTCTTAATTAAAATGACTAAATATATGCATGTTTCCTCTGTATTTTTAATTGGATAGTATTTATAATATGATTTGTGAAAGCAAACATGAAAGAACCCAAATCAATATTTATAAAATATTTGAGCAGTGGTGAGCTTTAGAGAGCTTGCAGGTATTCATGTGAGCCTTTTGTTAAATTTGTCTCTAATTTGCAAGCCCCTTGTTCTTTTTATTTGCTTGTTTATTTATTTCAAGAAAAATACATCTTGCATGTCATAATCATACTTTGACTTTGTTAGTCTTTCTCTTCCTCATATTTGTGTATTTGAATGTATAATCGGTTGCAAAAGGATTTTCACTTATTTCATAGGATCTGCATGAGCAGAAATTATGATCAATTATGAAAGCTTGCAGGAAAGCTAACTGAACATATAGAAAGCAAAATGAGCTCTTCCATATGCAAGGGGAACTGCAGCAGCTGGATGAGGTGGGAAAAACCGGCATGGTTAAGTGAAGAAAGCTGAAGTTTATACAGTATATTATTAAAAGATGGTTTTATAGTTTTATTGGGAATAGCATGGAATAAGTGTTGAACATTTTAAGAAAATATATATTTTTAATATTGGCAATTATAATAATTTTTTTTTATAAAATAATGAAAGTTAGGATTTTTTAAGGATAAACATTGATGACACAAGAAACGTGTTTTCCAGTCTTTTTTTATCTCATGGCACACTTGAATCTATAGTTAAATTTCTTCAGCACACTTAAATTATGATGATCAAAAACAAACTTGCTTATGCATATACATTTTTTACTATATTATATATACATTTACTATAACAATAATATACTCGTATAAGCATTTTAAAGAAGTTTTAATTTTGATATATACACTTATTATGCTTTGAACTGCTTTCAAAAATAATTTAATTAATGATCTTAAAAAATTTTCATGGAACACTTAAGATCCTCTCATGGCACACCAGTTAAAAATCACTATTCTAAAAGATCAACTGATATGAAAGAAGAAAACAATGTGTGATAGCTTCTGGCATAAATTGTGCCACATAATTAAATTTCCTTGTTATTTTATGTAATTTCTGTGATATTTTCTGATGTTTTTATTTTTTTTAATTTTAATGATTTTTTTTATTTACAATGCTTTCTTGTCATGCACAATTATTTGTATTTTCTGTTTTTGTAAAAAATAAAACATTTAATTAGAATTTGATAATTCGTTTTTATAAGATAAAGTGTGAGCCCTTTGTTAAAATTTTCATAGCTCACTACTGGTTAAGAGTATAAATATCTTTATCCTTAAATAAAACATCCAATAAATAAATATAATAAGAAATAAGTAGATATAAGGAAAATATTTGGGTTTGATTCTTCACAGAATGACTACCAACTCAACATTTAAATTGTAAACTGATAATGGCTATGAACTGTTGAGTGCATTTGAATGGCAAACTTATACATAGTAACTAAGTAAATCAATGTTTTTATAAAATTCTTTTCAGTAGGTTGCAAGTTGCATGCTTTGCTAATAACACAAGAGTTTAGCAAAAATCATTAAAGCATTTTGAAAATCAATTTACTTTATGGAATTTAAAATATTAGTATTTTAGGATATAATGTAATTTGCCTTATAATAAACAGTCAATTATAAATCTTCTTTTTCTTTCTTATATCAATGGATTTTATTTTTCACTTTTTATCCTTTCAATTTATAATTTATCTTTTTGATTTATGCTGTACTTGAAGTTAATGTAAAGCACAGTAGTACAGTAATTTTATATTGAAGAAACTTAAAATCATTATTAACATATAATTAAGAAATTAACTCATTTTTTACTATGATAGCAATTCAATGTATATTTTTAGTAAGGATCTTCAAGATATGCTGTACTTTAATAATCTAGATTTTCTGCATTTTCATTTGTGTTTTATTTACTAGTTTTCTAAAAAAATGTCAATACAGTATTGTAGCTAACTTTTAATGACATGATAATCTTATTCCTTAAAAATTAGGCTTTTTCCTTTTACAATTTTTTAATATTAATATTTTTTTGCTCATTGTTATCTGTTTTGCTTTTTATTCTTTATGAATTTTTTGTATTTTTATTAAAAATGTTTGCAGTTTATGTAGAACAAAATTCAGTATCTGTTTTGTAATGGAGAATAAAAAAACTCTTTTCTTTCTTATTTTTATAGCTGATGACAGCCTTATTTAAGGCCAAAAATATTATTATATGAAATAAAATTTTTCCTATACAGAACTGTGACTTTTATTTATTTATTAAATAAATATAACACAATATGAAAATAGAATTGAACAACTTATGATAAAATAAATGTCACAATTTCAGGATAACTTTCAATATAAACTTTTGAATAGTTCATTTAGAATTTATTAATAATTAAATTTTAATTTATGAGTTATCAGAATTCCAAGTGTTTTGCAAATAGAAAGTATCAAAAAAATTGAAAATATAAACATTAATTGCAATAAATAAATGCTAACATTCATAAAAGAGCATTTCAAACCATTTACATAGCTCTGCAATACAGTATGACTAAGTTTGTAGCAAAACTTCTACCATCTACTACAAAATCAGAAAAATTGAAATGGTTGACAAAGAAACTGAAGTAGCATCTGGTCTAATCACCATGGTTTCACCAGCAAATTATGTAAATAATTTTCATTCCCAAGTTATTCCTAAGTTTTTCCTAAGGCATTATTCACTTTATAAAGGCTTATCTAATTTTTTGTTGATGATTATGGCAAAAAATAAAAATTCTTTATCATTAATATAATATAAATAGTTTCTTTATTATTATAATTTGCTTGATTTTAAAGATTTGCTTTCATTTTCTTAAATAAATAAAACATTGTTTAATCATTAACTATTGATTTTATTTGACTTTATTTAATTTTATTTTGGTCAAACTGCATTACTGAGAATGGAACTCCTGATTTTTAATATTATTGTATAGGAAATTGAATCTTAGTTTATGAATTTTTATTTTATAAGCCCACTCCAAGAACAAATTAATTCATAAAGGTGGGAATTACCTGTATTTTGTAACTTATAAATATCATTAATTCAAATTTAACAAATTTTTGATATATTTAAGTGAAATTTTTAATGTTATATTACTGATATTAATTTAGCAAATTGCAAGGATATATCTTAATTTTTTTACAATGAATAATAATAATAATAACATATATATATAGATAGATAGATGATAATAATAATAATATCAAATATATGAAAAGATCTGAAACTGTCTATGCTGTTGTAATATGATAAAATATCACATTGTACAGGTAAGCCTCGATTAGTGCGAATAATTGATTCCACGAATTTCTCGCACTAATCAAAGAGTCCGAGAACGACTGGTCTGGAAGTAAGGAAAAGATCGCAGCGCCACTAGCAAGATACGGACAAACGAGAAAGCAGGACCGCCATAGAGTAAAATCAATTTTTACACAATGAATTACTGCCTTAGGCACAATCTGGAAATAATAATTATTTACATAATGTACGAATGAAAACATGACAACCAAAATGTATGCTACTTCTGCTTCCTGATCCATTATCATGATTTTCCCTATTTCATAGCAAAAGATGGAGTATCTACTACAAATCCAGTAGTACTGTATTGAATAGCTACATTTATTTATTGAAATTAATGTTCATATTTTTAATTTTGTTAATATTTTATACTTGAAAAAGAACTTGTAAAGCAAGAACTAGAAGTATCTATATTCTAATCAAGTTTCTTTTTCTCTTAATGGTAATTGTAAACAGACTGGTAATATAAAAGACCAAATTTTAGCTAATATAAAAATTTTTACTTAAAATATTTGTAATATTTAAATTATTAACCTTTAAAGGTTAAAATTTGTGTTTGTTCAAACAGTTTTAGTCACTAAACTTTTAGGTTCTAGGTGTAACATGGTGATGAAATTAATAATAGCGATCTAACTATAATGAAAAATATTATGTAACAAAATAACAACAGAGAAATTTATAAATCCAATCAAATGAATACACAAGATATAACAATAAATGAATCTTAATCCGGTAATACTTTTTCAAAGATGCTCAGAAAACTATGGAAAAAACAGGATTTGATTCATAAACATCAAAACTAATACTTTTCTTACAATAATTTTGAATTAAAATAATATATTATTTTAAATGCATTATGTTAATATTTATATGGAATATAGTTTTGCTATTTCATTAAAATATCATTAATTAAATTAATAAATTAGCATGAAAACTTTTGTTTATATTGCAATTAAAATTTAAGAAACCAAAAATATGTAATGTACAATCAATTCATGCTGAATTCATAAGTAACATATTTGCCAATATAAACGCTTGAATTATGAACATTCGTACTTATGAATGCAAAATTTTAAAAATTCTTCAATACTTTTAAACAATATTATAACAGAATGATCTAGTAATCAATATTATATAATATTACACAGATACTTGAATTATGAACATTCGAGCTTATGAATGCAAAATTTTAAAAATTCTTCAATAATTTTAAACAATATTATAACAGAATGATCTAGTAATCAATATTATATAATATTACACAGATAGTTGACATATTACAGTAGTATTTCATGATGATGACAATTACATCTAAAAGTTCTTGTTTTAGGCCTAGACTCCACAGGCATAATTTTAGTGCTGAAACCAAAATCTGAAACAGAAAACGTAAAAATTTTACTGCTTACGCTGACCGAAAGTTAACTGAAATACATGTTAAAAAAAATTTAACTTTTTAGCGGCGTTTTGGTTTCTGCTGTGGATGGACCAATGAAAGAAAGCAAAAATTATGACATCATATTGACGTATCAAACTGCTGAAAGCGGCAGATTCAATATGTCAGAACATTGATGTGGTGTGCTGGAGGCTTTTGTCGAAGTTTGGAAACATTCATGTATATATGACAAATCAACTGGAAATTATAAAGATACAGTATTTAAAAAAACTGTTTGGACGGCCATTGCTGCAAAATTTTAATTGAAAAGTGGTAAGCTATCGATAGTATTTCAGTTCATTTCCGCTTTTGGTTTATGGAATCGTATAAGCCGAACCCGAAACTGAAATTCGTTACAAATGTAATTTCGGTTTCTGCCATTCTGCTCTATATTTTACGCCTGTGGAGTCTAGGCTTCATAATCTGAACTTTTTCTTCAAATTTGCAAAATGAACTTTAAATCTGTTGAATTGTGAAATACAGATAAGCCTCGATTAGTGCGAGTTCGAATAATGCAATATTTGATTAGTGTAACTTATAAAAATGTTATCATTTTTCAGTTAGTGCGAGCAAATATTCGATTAATGTGAGTTATACGCATAGACTAGTTAATATTTGATTAGTGCAACTTATAAAAATATTATCATTTTTCAGTTAGTGCGAGCAAATATTCGATTAATGTGAGTAATACACATAGACTAGTCTTACTAACAAATGTCCGTTCCCTTTTATGATGTCACAATTAACAAATTAATGTTAATTTTCAATTAGTAAAACCGCACGAGGAGCAATCCAAAAACAGTCACTTTGCTTTGAAGGGGTGAAACACAAGAAAGATGGGCTTTTTACTGTTAGCTATTTAACATTACTATTATTCAGCTTTGTTATCATATACAACAGTATCCATTAGCTATTCAACATTACTATTATTCAGCTTTGTTATTGTATACATACAGTATAGTACAGATTTTTCTTTTAAGAAGTATCGAAATGTATACAGTATAGTACAGAATTTTCTCTTTTAAAAAGTATCGAAATGGAAACTATAATCATCATATACATACAGTATAGTACAGAATTTTCTCTTTTAAAAAGTATCAATGGATAAAAAAGCAAACACTTTTGATGATAAAACAGGAATTGAAAAAAGAAAAGGTTAGTGATTACGCTAAAGCAAAAACGGATGCGATTGAGTGACATAAAAGTGGTGTTCAACTTCTGCTTTTGATTTGGCGATTGGTTTGATGATGGTATGAGATGCAATTCCTGGTAAGTTATTAATTTAGTTGATGAACAACGATGTAAAATATGAAAATAAATATTTCTTAGAGTTAGTATTGTGGTTATTCATCTTGAGGTTGGCTAATGGCCGGAATCTCACAAAGCAAGAACCAATTACCATATTTTACATATAGTTAATACTTCGAATAGTACGAATTTGAATAGTGCGAGAAATTTGTGGAACCCATTATTTGCACTAATCGAGGCCTATCTGTATATTATAAAACAAGGTGTATAAAGTTATTTCAATACTTTTAGGAGCTATCAGCAACCTAGATGCTGATAGCTCCTAAAAGTAGACAGCAGTACAAGTGCCTCAATTAGTGCGAATAATGGGTCCCACAAATTTCTCGCACTATTCAAAGTATTAACTATATGTAAAATACGGTAATTGGTTCTTGCTTTGTGAGATTCCGGCCATTAGCCAACCTCATGATGAATAACCATAATACTAACTGTTTAAGAAATATTTATTTTCATATTTTACATTGTTGTTCATCATCTAAATTAATAACTTACCAGGAATTGCGTCTCATACCATCATCAAACCAACCGCCAAATCGAAACCAAAATAGTGAATTGAAAGCAGAAGTTGAGCATCGCCTGGCCACCAATTCTATTGAGTGGGTTGAGAATTGAGTGGATAGTCCGATTTGCGATTAAGCATTGCAGCTTTATTGAATTGGTAAATTAGTAAAGATAGAATTAATAAGCGAAGTTAATGAACCAATGAGAAATTTTTAAAATTTGCGATTAAGCATTGCAACTTTATTGAATCAGTAAATTAGTTCCAGATTGGCAAGCATTGCAACTTTATTGAATCAGTAAATTAGTTCCAGATAGCATTTAGCTAGTTAGCTAAGTTAATGAACCAAAGAAATTTTTAATAAGTTTTCTATTTGTTTACTAGCAGAATATGATAGCAAAAGATAATAAAAAAAAATTTTTTTCACAAGTTTTATTTTAAATAAAGAAATCAGGTAATAAAACAGAATTTTTTTCACAAGTTTTATTTTAAAGAAAGAAATCAGGTAATACAAATTTTTTTCAAAAGTTTTATTTTAAATAAAGAAATCAGGTAATAAACAAAATTTTTTCACAAGTTTTATTTTAAATAAAGAAATCAGGTAATAAACTATTTTTCACAAATTTTATTTTAAATAAAGAAATCAGATAATAAACAAAACAAAATAAATAATAAAGGTAGCACAGCAATATAATAGGCAAATAAATTTGTAAAGATATCCTTATTTTTTTCCACAAGTTTTATTTTAAATAAAGAAATCAGGTAATAAACAAACAAAATAAATAATAAAGGTAGCACAGCAATATAATAGGCAAATAAATTTGTAAAGATATCCTTCCGATAGCACAGCAATATAATGGGCAAATAATTTTGTAAAGATATCCTTATTTAAAAATGGCACAGCGATATAATAGGCAAATAATTTTGTAATGATATCTTTATTTAAAAAAATTTAACAAAAAACAATATAATAGGCAAATAATTTTGTAAAGATATCCTTATTTAAAAAGTATAATAGACACTTAATTTTGTAAAGATATCATTTAAAAAAATTTAACAAAATAGACTAAACTGTCTTACTTTTTTCAAATCATTATATAGGTGCTTATACATGTAAATTTCATTATCTATATATTGTCGAATTTGTATGCTTTGATCGAAGTTAGAATCAGCATTCAAGATTTTTTCTTTCACATCTTCAATACTTCGGAATATATGCTTACAACTCGCATTAATCAAATATTTGCTTGTACTAAGTGAAAAACGATATCATTTTTATAAGTTGCACTAATCAAATATCACATTATTCGAACTTGCACTAATCAAGGCCTACCTGTATCTGTTATGAACAAAACTTATGTAAAATTATGTTTGTAACTTTAGGAGCACTTGTATATAGGAAAAAGCAATAATAACTGACATATATTAAAACTGAAAATCTTTTTTTTTTATCATGTAAAAAAAAATTTAAGTCTGCTTATAGAATTGCAACTACTACTTTAATGAAGAATAATGCCATTGTTTCAGAGGAAAAATATCTCAGATTGTTTTGTCTTCTACTGTTCTATGTAGCACTAAGATTATATTATTTCAATGTCGTAATTTGTAAACTTAGATATTAGAAGTAATTTTTGCTACAAATTCATCATATTGATTGAAAAAACATTATTTGAATTAATATTGTATTTCTAACAAAAATTAATTTTTGAATTATTGCATTTTAAATTTGACATGCTTCAGAATTAGCAACTAATAATAACATACATTGTTATACTAACTTTGAAATATATAATTTTTTAGTAATGTCTTAATTTTGTAAATTTTTTTTTACATATTTGCCCAAAGGCTTATATGTAGATTGGGATGCACCTAAACATATCAAAATGGGAATATTTTTAAATTTTTAATCTCATCACAGTTTACCTAAACATATCATTTAAGGAAATTCATGATATCACAATTTGTTTTTAACAAACTGTATACAAAAATCAATTATACATAAAGCATATAATTATGTACACAATCTATCCCCTTTCTTTTACTTGACCAAGTTGGAATTGCTGGAAAAAAAAGAAAAATCTTTCTCAATAACAAGAAATATCATTTAAGATAATCTAGTGATTCCAATTATGATGGATAAATGTAAAACTGCTTGAATTTACAATTTATTTTCATTTAAAATAATTTCTATTAAATACAATCAAACTGTACGCAATCTCCCAAAACAAAAAACACAGTCCATTAATTTTATGTTAGACAAATGTTATTTGAATTGCATGCATTTTCTATAGAGCCATTAATTATCTGAACTAAAAAGTCAGGATTAAGTTGGTTTGGTTAATCAAATGTACATGAGAATATCTATATTTGACAATGGCATCGGAAGTCAGTATTGAGTCCGGGGGAGCAGCATATTACCAACTTTTGTAATGGGATTAATGCACAAAGAATAGTTGATTTTGAGGTAAAAGGTAACAACATCAATAAAAGAATAACGTTTATTTTTATATAATTGTGCCTCTGGATTTTCAGATTTCAATTTAAAATAAATATTCAATGCAATTTGCTTTGTTTGATGGCTAATCATGCAGCCTTTTAAGAATGACTTAAAATTACAACTCTCCATCAATTTAGAACACAGTTAGAATTGATTGAAATGTGCAAAACATCATTGCACATCTGATCATCATAAATATTATAGACACACAGCTAATATACTACATGTTAAAATCAGGTTAATATTGTAATTTTATTTGAAGCTTATAGCATATCAAAATTATTATTTTATAGCAATTTACAGTAGCATCTCAAATAATTTAGTGGACTATATCATCAGCATAGTGATATAAATGAACTTTGGAACTCCCATCAATACTGACTTCTGATGTTGTCATCAAGCATAGTACAAAAAAAAAAAAAACGTTATTAGCGCTTCAATTAAATTATAGTATTATTTGTATGCAAGATTACTACATTTTGAGCATCCCTAATTCAAAATTTTCCGATATATGTATGTTTGCACTTGTAGAGGTTTACATAACAATCCATATATGTAACTTGCAGATTGCATTGTACAGATATTGCAACAATTTTATTTTACAAGCAAATAAAAATATTTTGTGTTTCCTTTTTAATAAATAATAGAATATTTGAATATATGTATTTATATAATTTATTTATTTTTTAATATTAAACACATATTGTCCATAATTCCAATGTTTTGAATATTTGGCAAATTATGTGGGATTATCTTCTGACAACCTCAGTTATTTAGGAGTATACTGTATTTTTGTTAAATATATTCATCCACTGTGTCTATCACAAGATATTTTAAGAATCAAATATAAGAATGCATTCAAATTTTAGATAAATATTCCATTTTTATTTAATTGTACATGTATTAATTTGAAATTGCAATATGATCACTTTAAAATCTTCTATATACAAATGTTCCCCCCATTTAGTATATCCAGCTTCTGTAAATTCAACTTTACATAAAATATTTTCCAAAATTTTTTCTTTTTGAGATAGAGAGGTACAGTTTTTGCATTAGTACTATATAAACAAAAATAATATTGATTGAAAGATGACAATGAGTAGAGAAAAGTTTCCTGAAGAACTTGTTTTCTATTTGATGTAAGCTTAAAGAAAGTGAATGATGAAATTATAATTTTTCTCCGTACACAGTACCTACTCTGGTGCAATCCACAATTTTGAAAACTTGTGAACTTTGAAAACTTTTGAAATTTAAGATAAAGATTCATTTCAAAAACTACTATAACACAATGAAATTGCTGAGTTGCACTTTTAACCATCCATCAGCAAGAAGACAAATATCAATTTCAATATTTTAATTTCATCTTTTGGAAAAAACTATACATTAAAGAATTAAAGATTAGCCCCCACTGATTGACAATTAAAACGTGAATTGACAATTTTGTCATGTTTTAAAGATTCATTTCAAAATTATTATATCTTGGATTTGAAAACAAGTTTTCAAAATTGAAGCATACACTGGTTTAGGTACTGTGTATGGAGAAATATCATAATTTCATCATTCATTTTCTTGAAGCTTGCACCAGATAGAAGACAAGTCCTTTTGGAAATATTACTCTCGTCATCTTTCAAATGGTATTGTATTCATATGGCACTAATGCAAAACCTTATTATACAGAACAGGAACATTTATTATATTTGTAAGTTACAAGTCTGAACATACTGATTTACAATATTTAAAAGTTCTTATTACTTGATTTATGTTTGTGTATTGTTTGTCAATCTCAAATATCATATTATTGATATGATATCTTATTGAGCAGCTTTATCTTCCATTCATTCAAGGAACAATAGAGAATAACAGCATTGTGTAGATGCAATCTACCATAGTCCACTTAGTTCCAAGATTTCCTAATATATGTAAAATTTGGATTACACACAAAACTTCTGTCCAATTATTTGTATAAATTAGGGAATACCTGTATTTGAAAGTATTTGTCATTTCAAAGATTTTTTTTGGTAAAAGATAGTTATAATAATATTAATTATCATTGATAAAAGTTTGTTTAATTTTTTCATTTTTCAGTGCAATATTTTTAACAAGTACATACCAGTGAGTACAATAAGACCCTGTTTAATGCAGGGGATACGTTCCAAGTAAACCAAGTGCTAAATGAAACAGCTTAAATGAGGTTATCTTAACACCTAAATAATGAGAATAGGTGAAACAGGACAGTGAATAAAAAATTATAAGTACCATTTTTTTATTTTGTAACATGTGTTATTACTATTGTATTACATTAATTACTGACATTTTTTATTTGTATTCATAGATCATTCAAATGAAAATCAAAAATATTTGAGTAAATAAATTATGTTTATGATGAGGAAGGTTCTTCCTCATTGACATGTTTTGTTTTTTGTTAAGAAGTCATCTAACGTCATTTACCTTTTTCTCTTTCGTTCGGCAAGCAATTGCTGATAGCAAGACATCGCATCCATGACACTTCGTATTGCCTTTGAACTTCTATCAAAATTTGGATCATTTTGTATAAACTGATCTATAATTTCCGTAAAAGCTGTGACACACTGAACGAGACATGAAGTGAAGCAAAGATGATAGAAAAATTTGCATCCTTCACTTCGCATTGCACTTTGCCACAGCCTGTCTATATTGCAGTCGAGTTATTTCTCATGTTTCGTGGATTTTCCAATAGAAGTTGTTTGTAGTGTGGTTGATTTGTTATTAAAAAAAGAAGTGATCATATATTTTCTTCTTTTAATTTCATGTCATATATATATGGTCTTTTTTGTACTTCTAAAACAAATTCTATATCTGAATCCCATTGTTGAACTTTTGCTATTATACCAGTATATAAAACATTCGTTTCTATTGGTTGGTTGCTTCCTTTGCGTCTACTGCACCGTATTGTTCGCACAAGCTGATTGGTCAAAGTTCAACTTTTTTATCTCCTTTCGTGTGGCTTCACGCATTAACTCGAGCAGCCGCACAGGAAAAGCTAGTCCAAGACACAGCTGTACGTGAGTAAGTTGCTTTCTTATGCATCGCTTTGCGTCGTGTTCATTTGTGTCACAGCCTTAATAGTGGATAAACTTGTTTTGAGAAAATCCATTGCATTGTTTCGCAGTAGCACAGCACTGATATCAAACACACTGCGAGAAGGCCTAGGAATATCAAAGCAAGAAATTCGTATGATTTCGGATTTATGTGAGTATAAAGGTTTGAAAAACCCTGTCAAAGTGAATTAATAAAAAATATAGAATTAAAAAAACCGCGTTATATCGAAACAGCGTTAAACGGAGCAGCGTTAAGCGGAATCTTACTGTATATTAAAATTATTAATTACTAATGAAGCAGTAACAATTATTATGTTCTGCTTGAAATGCTGTATCCATGGTCAATGACTGCATCTTCAGATCAAATACTGTGTCACATAATTTGTTGAAAAACTAGTAATACAACAGAGAAAGAAAATTATATCTGGGATAAGTAAATGTAAAAATATTCAGAGTTATAAGAACTGATTGTTCTTAAAAATCCATTCATTTAATTGATATTTTCCAACGAGAATATTTTGATTATTGAATTTTGATGCAAAATAAACTCAATTAAGGCTTCGTTAATAACTTCCTATTTCAAAATTACCTGCGTGACTATTCCTTGCTCTTCATCCCCATCATCTCCACTTAAAGCCTTCTTCAACTTATCCATATCAAAATTACTTAATAATATTTACGAGCTAGTAAGCAAATAAACATTTGAAATAAATTTCTTAATAGAAACGAAAATATAACCAGACTTCACATTTCCAAATTCCAATTCACCGAATAGTTCGCTAAACTGTCATGTGATGGCGTCTCAAAAAAATATTTTTTTAATAGTGGATGATGATACAATTTTAAATGCTTCTTTTCATTTTGTTTCCATTTAAATGGTAAAACTTTGACATTTTAACGTTTTCATAGTTAATAATAATATATAATGTTATTAAAGATTTTCTATGTATTTTTGTTCTACATCTTATTTAAACTTTAAGAACAATTTAAATCTTTAAATACATAATTACAACCCAGAATACTACTCTACTTACAACTCATAATTACTACTCTACTTTCCTATTAAGCTATTATACCCAATTTTGGGGTATAATAGCTTAATAGGAAAGAAACAATACTGAGTTGTAATTATGAATTTAAAGGTTTAAATTGTTCTTAAAGTTTAAATAAGATGTAGAATATTTAAACGAATGCATTCTAATACGTTGTAGTTACCATAGCAATATATGTAAACAATTAACTTAATTCAAATGAAAAGGTAGTATAAAATGCCTGATGCCTAAAAAGGTAATATTAAATGCTAACGTTTTCGGCATAAATACACCAAAAATGTTAGCATTTAATGATGTTAAATAAATATGTTTGAACTTATAACTGCATAGAGTGCTGTTCTTTATCCAATTAAATAATGAGTTTTATCTGTATTTTTAATATTTACTATGGTTGTGGGGAGGAGCCAGAACGAATTATTCATTTTTAAATTAAATCTTATGGAAAATTGCTCCTTGGATAATGATGGTTTCGGTTAGTCGTCGTTACTCAAACCACTGTACTTCTCTATATTATTATAAAAGTATCTATGATTAACATGTTTTTATTCATTAATAAAAAACCCTGAAAAATGTTCATAAAGACGTATCATGGAAAATTATATATCCAAATATGCTTGTAAACTATTGTTTAATTCTTAATAGAGAGATGCCAACTGCCAAATATAAAAGGAAAAAAAAAGACAAAATGAATATTTTATATAGGAATTGTTTTAATTAGAATACTGTATATAAAGAAATATCGTATTAATAAATATTTTTTCTAAACTGTTAGTCATTATAATTAATTCTGAGGAGGTCGGCAACTGTCGAAGCCTCATTACATATTAGCAATTCATAACATTTCTCATCTGTCTCTTATTGACTATTAAATAATGTCAAATATGCAGCTATGTTTATTAGGATCAATAGTGTAAAATTAGCAATGTTTAGACCAGTAGAGAATCACTAAATTAGAGAATAAGAGAAGCCTGTCAGTTATAGTGTGATTGGCTTATAATGCGGCTCGGATTACACCTCACAAACCCATATTATAACTGGGGAACACCGTACTTTTGTAATTTTCAGCATTTTATCCCACATCATATGAAAAATTTGATTTTTACATAAAATTTCAAAAATATAATTTTTCTCATCTCAAAATTGGAATAACTTTGATATATTAGACTAAAAATTAACAAGATGGGATTAAAAAAAATCCAAATTTTATCAAGAGGTTTAATTATAAACAATGTTTTTTTACATGTAATTTAAAAAAAAAAATATTTTGGCAATTGAAAAAATTTAGGAATTATTGTCAAAAAGGCATATTTTCAACAATGTACACAAAAAAACCCAATTTGTAAAAGCTAGATTGTTATTTAATCTAGCTTTTGAAAGATTAATAATCTGATTTTATCATCAGATTTAATTTTTTTAACTTGTTTTTTATTATTTATTATCATTTTTGTTCAACTTTCTTGATGTTTATACACTTCAATGAAAATGAATTTATTAAAATTAATGATTACAGTATTTGTTTTAAAACAATATAGTATCCTTTTAAAACAATAATTAAAACATGTTTCAGAAAAATATTCCTTGTACATTTAATTTTATATTTTCTTCTGAGTGATAGAGTCAAAAAAGCTATAATTGAGAGTTAGTTTATTAAAGTGATTGCCGTTTTAATACATTATTTATATATATTTAAGACATTATTTACATTATATATTTAAGACATTATTTAATACAGTGGTACCTTGGTTAACGACAGCCTCAGATAACAACGTACTTGGTTAACAACGAGTGGCTGTAAGAAAAATGTCTTGGGTAATGACTCCTGATTATGTGAACCTCTACCCGATCTAAATCTGTTATTTTCCGCTCTCACTTATCCATGCATGGGAAGACATTGTTATAAATGCGTTTTATGATGAAAATTAATAGTTAAGCATTTATTTTTTGTGTTTTAATTCTGTGGGGTCCGTAGGGATTCTTTTTAACAAAATTTTGTGTTTGTTTCGACATCAAAGTAGACAATAGTAATGAAAAATTATTTAATTAATTAAAAATAGACGTGCAAAGTTCACTAGTTTTTAGTTTCTTAAAGATGATTTCTAGATGATTATTAATTAAATTCTGCAAACAAAGTCTGATTCTATTGTTTGTTTGTGTTATATTATTAGTTTTTAGTTTCTTAAAGATGATTTCTAGACGATTATTATTTTACTTCTGTGAACAAAATCTGATTCTGTTGTTTGTGTTATATATTATTTGACATCTGCAAGTGGTGTGATGTCCCAATTTCGGATTCCTTTAGAAGAAAAAAACGTCTGTCTGAGATTCTACAATTCATATAGACAATAAATCGGCAAGTGCGTATCATTGTTCATTCGCCATCCAAAGGCAAAATCAAATCTCATCTGTTATCTTGGGTAATGACTTCTGATTATGTGAACCTCTACCCGATCTAAATCCGTTATTTTCCGCTCTCACTTATCCATGCATGGGAAGACATTGTTATAAATGCGTTTTATGAGTTAATTTTAGAATAATTTTATTGAGTAATGGAGGTGAATGATGCAAGGTTAATATATTAAAATATTAAACATATTTATCATACAATATATTTATTGTGGGAAACAACTGAATGTAAACTGTTGGAATTTGCTAAGTCCTGCTCCAGTATTTGATGTCAAAAGGTGAAGTTTAAAGTTCAAGTGGGAGAACGTTTTATATAAACAACCATGTATCACCGTTTTTGACACTCTCCCTCTCTCTCCCCTGTCTACATTCCTTATTGGGTCTGTACTAGCAGCACAATTAACGCTGCATTGTCTTAGTTAATTAATAAATGTTTTTCTGTTAAATAGAATGGTGGTTTTAAGTCCTTTCCTCATACCGAAAATTAATAAATGTTTTTCTTTTAAATAGAATGGTGGTTTTAAGTCCTTTCCTCATACCGAAACAACATAAACAAAATCAGCTGCTTTATTACTCTAATCAATATAATCTATTATTATTCTGTAATTATTAATTTCTGTATTATTTGTGTGAGATGTATTTAGAAATTGTTAGTTTATGGTAAATATTTTGCATACATTATATATTTTGTAAATAAAAATAAGCACATATTTATGAAAAAACCTAATATGATCCATCTTGACAGGTATACATATTTTTTATCTGCAGGATTTCATTCAAATTATGGTCATAAGAAAAAATATATTCCTCTAATGATGGACAGAAATATTTATAGTTGATTTTAAGGCAACTACTGTTGACATTACATCAATGTCCATATCTGTGATATGAAATTTCTGACAACTTCATGTTGTCATGCTGTCACCAGTGTGTTAAACTCTTCATTAAATTTTTATGAAATCTTAAAAAATGATCACAATAAATCAGTTAATTCCTTAAAATGGTGTGCATTCAAACTTCAAATGTTTCTCCCTCATAATTTTTGAACTGTTTGATTGATTTTTATAAAATTTAACAGTGTAGTCAGGCCATTAAAATTGAATTTTAAATAACATTAATTAACCCTATAGATTTATCTGTTTAAAAATGGCAGATATTTGATTTTTGAGGTTAAACTGTAATAAAAATGAGAGATTGATATGATTACCTTGTAGATTTGCTAAGATTTTTATTTTATATCATTGATACTGAGCATTAAAGCAGAATTACTTACCTACATTGTCCCTGATCTTTTATAATATAATATATTTAGATTATTATTTATATAATGAATTAATTAATTGCAACTAAATATTATCCAATGCTTCTTCTGATTACACATTAGGAAAATCAATGTGCTTGTGATGCATTTGGTAATATTTAAATTGAATCTAGCATGTAATATATAATAATAACAACAACAACAACTATACCATAACCATATTAGTACAGTTTTGATGATGAAATTATGAAATTATTTATTGTATTTTTATGAAATTCAACATATCAGTATAAGTATTGCTCAAAATCACTTTCTACCCTTATATATATATAAATATACAGTGATACCTCGGATCACGAACGTCTTGGTTCACGAACAAATTGGTCTACAAACAAAATATTTATAATTGATTTTAAGGCAACTCCTGTTGACATTACATCAATGTCCATATCTGTGATATGAAATTTCTGACAACTTCATGTTGACAAGCTCAGTTTTTAGGTAAAATTATTTATTTACTTTTCTAGAGAAACAGAGAGCTTTTGGCTTGATTATGCCCTCTTCAGCAGTTTTAATTTATATACATAAAATAGAATAAATTTGAGTTCTAATAGTTTCAACTATTAAGAAAGGCGTGCCCCCTGTCCAAAATCTGTAATTTTCATTTTAAAGTTAATATATACATTTAGGTACAAATAGAAAAACAAAGTGTGTTTTTGTTTTTATTTTTAGAAAATACAAAATATTTAACAAACAAATTTAACATTATACTATAATGTTCACTTATTCTGATACTTATAAATTCCAAATGATTATAGCACTTTGAGCAGGAATACTACTATATTTATATCAATTTTAATGTTATTGGTATAAATATAGTAATAGTATTCCTGCTCAAAGTGCCATAATCGTTTGGAATTTAACATTGTAGGAACAAAACAATTCTATTTAATAATCAGTTCAATTTAAAAATGTAAATAAAAGAAATGTGTTAAAAGAAAGTTCTACATAAGATTATTCAACATACCCCTGTGAGTAAGGAGTAAGAATATACCCACCATTTGACCCTGCATGTCGTAAAAGGTGACAAAAGAGATTACCTCATACCATTCAGTTATTGTCATGGCCATCACTGGGGATTCATTCACAGGCCCCTATACAGAGCCAGGATTATTGGCAGTGTCCATGTCCATTACTGAGACCTACAATGGGACTCCATATGGGCAACAGACCACCCAACAGGCACAGCCACCTTGAATATTTTTCATACCAGTGAGTCAGAACAGGTGATAAGTAAATTACAAAACCCCAGGGGAGGATTTGAAGAAGATGATCATTCAATGTTTAAGCATGATAAGTAAATTAAACTTTATACTCACAGATTGCAACCTCATCTGTGAGTGTGAAATGATGACAAAATTAAGTGGAAATTTTAAAAACTTAAAAATTATTCACTGTAATTTTAAAGCATGAAACTGATATTTAAATCTACAATATTCTATTTGCATATTAGAACGATTTATTTGATGTCCTTTGCCTGTTTAGAAAAGGACAAGGACTTTGAACTACAAGTAAAGTATTGTCCTTTGAAATAAAGGATGGTTGGTAACCCTAGCAATAGTTATTTTTATAAATGTCAGTCAGAATTAAAAATTATATTTTATATGTAATAAACTTATATGGTCCAGCAAAATCTGTATTATAAATCTCAATGTATTATATTACTACTTATTCCAGTTTGGCAGAATTTCCACAAAAGAACATCTTACAGTCAACTCTTATTATAGAAGTTTGAACATAAAATGATTTCTAATTTTACTTTTGACTTTAATTTAGTCCTATATTTATTATAATAGGGCAGGTTTACTCTGAAGTCTAACAGAAATTATGTAGATTTTATTATAAATTTGGATTTCAGAAATATGACAAAAGCGAAAATTGATGAATAATGCAACAACATTACATAATTATTAAATAAATTATATTATTTGTTTGTAATAAAAAAAAAGATAGCAAATGGCAAAAATTCATTGAACTGTACAATTATATTCATTCTTTTATTTATTTCTTATAGATTCTGCAATAAGGAATTATCTAAAGATAGCAAATGGCAAAAATTCATTGAACTATACAATTATATTCATTCTTTTATTTATTTCTTATAGATTCTGCAATAAGGAATTATCTATATCCATTTTTAGTTTTATTAAAACAATGTTTTACTTAATTAAAAAAGATTTAAATTTTATAACAATTGGTGAAAGAATTTTAGAGATTTGTAATTCTAAAAGTGAATTTATAAATGTTCATTTTTAATTCCTTAACTTTAATCATTCCAAACTACTTTTAAACTATTTAAATAAATAATTAACTGAAATATGAATATATATTTATATTCATATTTCTCTTTTGTCATATTTCTGAAACCAGAAATGAAAAATGCACAATGATTATGCAGATTACATCACTGCCATAAGTACAACAATCATAAGTCAGTGATAACATACATGTATGTATGTATGTATGCACGTATACATGCATACATACAGGTTTTCATCAGCTTATGATCATTGTACTTATGCAGTGATACAATCTGTAATTTTGTGATTGATCAGCACAATTTACATGCATATGAATCCATGTGCAATAATCTGATGTACCAAAAGCACATCAGATCATTGTGTGTTTTTCATTTCTGGTTCCTGTAGTCTTGTGTTTGTTAAGTTTATAATGATAATATATAGTATACTAATAAATGAGCTGTTGATTTTGAAAGTGGGGCAAGTCCATTTTAATAAAATGGATTTACCGCACTTTCAAAATCAACTCTCAATAAATATCGTAGATGAAATAAATTACTTGTAACAAATTTATACTGATATTAAAAAGTATTTGTTGTGAATTCATTAAAAACAAATTTTATGTTAATTTGTAATAAGAATTAGCTTTAACTATTTTTTATTTTTTTTTCACAAAATGGAGTTGCCCCACTTTTAAAATCAACGGCTCAAATATTGATAGTGGGCAATCCATAAATTTCTTATATTAAGACATTTCTTATTTCTGACCAGTGACTTTGGGATTTGAATCCAACTCCATAAGTTGATGACTACTAGTATGTATTCAGAAGCAATATATTTCTGTTATGTCAGTTTTGATTAAAATGAAATTAATACAGTAGTACTTTGCAACTCAACATTCTGCAATTTGATAGTTGAATTTCGCAGGAAGGCGTATTGCACGTGCATGGAATTGTGTGATGTCATTTGTTATTTGCATGGTTATTTGTCAGTTCTTGTTGGTCTGCTTTGGTGTTTGCTCATGTTGTTTGTTTTAATTTTCAGTTCTGCATTTTTCAGAAAGTAAAAAATTTGCACATTCATAATTATTATTATTTTTTGAGTGAAATGTAGAGATGGGTTCAAAGAAAAGTGAACAGAAGAATAATTCAGGAAAGAAGAACACTTGATTGAGCATAAAGAAGAAAGAAATTATAGATAAAAGTACAGAAATGATAAATAATTACAGATGTAACTCAAGAGTATGGTGTTCTAGGAAACTTGGCAATATTTAGCAACAGAGAAGATTATGGGTGCTACAGTATCTGCTGGAATAATAAAGATTTCTGACAAGAACAGATTTTTTATCAATGAAGAGATGGAAAAGCTGTTCTCACCTGGATTAGAGAAAGACAGATGAAAGGAAATCCAGTAACTCAGGCAATGATCTGTGAGAAGGCTAGGATAATTTTTGAAGAATTGCAGAAGAAAACTTCAGGATGTACTTCAGACTGAGGAATTTAAAGAAAGTCAAAGCTGGTTTCATAGATTCAAAAGTAGAACAGAATAAAGAAGAGTTTATTCCAATATCCAAGGGATAATAAATTATGAGTTGTGTATAAAATGGTGTATTTTGTAATTCAATATGTTATACAATAGTAAGATACATATAATAAAGTAAATAATATAGTATATCTCTCTTACCTCACCCATTAGGGAAGTGGGTGGGGGGTCCAACAATGAATTAATCTATTTTCCATAGTCTTCTATGGGAAAAATTGTCCCGCAATTCGAGTTTCTCAATTTGACACTAGTTCGGGCGATGGATTAGTGTCGAATTGTGAGGTACTTCTGTGTAGTTAAAATTTAAAATTAATCATGTAAATTGTAATTAATCAAATCCTTGAAATTTTTTATTTAAAAAATATCAAAACAGCTTTCCTATTAATCTGATTTCTTGAGGAGGAATGTGTAAATATTTATTAATATATTTTTACATTAATTTGTTTTGATCCCTAATATTTACAATATTTTATTTTACTTTACAGGGCTATAAGTGTTTTGTTGGGTGATCATTGGAAGAAATTAAAAAGTGAAGAACGAGATGCTTATGCATATGAAGCAAAAGTTATGGCAGAGAAAACTAAGAAGTTGCATCCTGATTGCTGGAAAAGAAAAAGATCTTTCTCAACAAGTTCATAAATAAATGAAGTATTAAAAAATTTTATTAAAAAAAATATTTTTATCATCATTGTATTTTATTATATATCCTTCTAGGATATAATTTTCAATAGCTCTAGTAGAGCTAAATATATTCATTCATTTAATATAAAAATAGTTAAAATTGTTGAAATGCAATTTAAACAATTTGAATGATGTTTAATCCTGTTCAGAGATTTAAATTTTATATAAAAATGCATAAATATTTAAAATTCTGCCAATGTTTTAAGTTAAAATTGGCAAATAAAATGGTTTTATAATTTTTTTAACAATAGTGCCAAAGAATTCAAATAAAAAAGATTTTCATTATAAAAAATGAGATTTTTTTTTAATCTAACTTTTCAACAAAATAAAGTTTTTATTCAACAATAAAATTGACAAATTTCAAACTTTAATTTGTTATAAATAGTTTATATTAATAAAAAGCATTATTAGATTTCATTGAAATTTAATCCAAAGACATTTTAGATAATATAATTTTTGAAAACATCCTTATTGTATATTTCATAATATCTAGTATGCTAAAAAACATCCTTATTGTATATTTCATAATATCTAGTATGCTAAATTATCATTATTCTAAAGGCAACTTTGGAAATATCTTAAATATTAAAATTTGGAACTTGGAAAAAATAAATGGAGGCAATCTGCATGAAAACCAGATTATGAATTTTAATGATATAATTAGATATTTAAATAATATAATTTTTATTGTGTATTTAATACATTATAATTTTTAACCAAATATGATGAAAATATAAATACAATTAATTTAACTAAAGATTGTCAGAATTATGGTGCAATGAAAAATATAAACTATTTTTATAGATTCTTAAATTGTTGTAAATAATCTTAAATTTAAAAATTATTAGATTAAGATAACAAGCAATAAATAATTGCAAATTACTTATATTCTTATAAGATGATAGAACTTTTTATTATAATAGAGATTACAGCTTTAGATATTCAAATTGTGCAATATTTAATAAAATCTGAAATTCTTATGTTGTAACAATTAATATTTAAGAAATATATAATAAATTTTATAATACTGGATATTATTAATTTCTTAATCAACAAGAAAATATATAAATTTTTCTATAATAATAATAATAAAGAAACTTAAATCATAAAATTAAATTTTTCATTTATGTCAAAATATTCAAAAGTAACGAATTTGATCTCATAGTTTTAATGTAATTATTTTATAATTTATTTTAAAATTTATAAAATATTTCAGTAAAAAATATAACATTAAAAATATCAGTTCATTAAGAACTATTTTACAGCAAGAAATTTGATTTGTCTGTTTGCATTAAGTTGCAGCTGATAATCAGGCAGCTTAATTATAAAAGCTAAAAACTAGATTTGTTCATTTCAAAACTTTAATTCTATAATTCATTGTTTATAGACTGTTTAATTCTTTTTCATCCAAAATATTTTTCCTATTAAAGAATTAAAAAAAATATTCAGTTATAAATTATTGTTAACATAATTGTAATATCATACAAGATGCAAAAAATCATGATGTTAGTTTATTGTTATAAAAATTAATGCAATGATGTTTATTCTGATATCAAAATCTTAATAAAAGTTAAATGTGATTGTATCTATATGCTTATGTGCTGATATTAAATGTTAAGAGAGAATTGTTATTAAATAATAATTTTATTAACAAAAAATTAGGGTTGTTAATAAAATTATTTATATTTGTATTAAAACATTTACAAAGTGATAATTGCAGATTTTCTGATTTAATCAGAAGTATATTATCATAGAGAAAATTTAAAACTGTTCGGTTGTGAGTTCTCTCATTTGATCTCTGAAAGAAAAGCACAAAAAGTTGGATTATATTAGATTTAATTTTATATAATTAATTATATTCAGTGCCTTGGATTATAAAGTGGGAGTGCTCAGTAGCTATGAAAGTTACATTTCTTCCAAAGAATTCCCACAAAATTGTGATAATTATCGACAAGGGGTGTATTCTCCGAGTAGCAGCATTAACCATGATCTCATTTCACAAATATGTGTGTTAGGAGCTTTTTAGAAATTTTATACTGTATCTAGCAAAATGAAATTTTTTATCATTCCATGATTATATTCAAGTTAGTGTTTTAAATTTTTAATTAATGGATCATATTTGCAATGTTGGGTTTTGGTATGATTGTGACATGAATTTCTATAAACTTTTACATAGATAGAATGCCATCATTAACAGTGTTATGTATTAAAAATTTACATTGCTTTAATATTTTTACAATTAATAGAGTGAAAGAAAACATTTCAATCTTTTTAAATAAAAATGGCTTATTGATAGTTTAACAATTTCTTTAAAGCACTAATGAAAAATAATTTGAATTATTATTATTTGTAATTAGAATAAGATTCATTTTAAGAAATTTTGTAGAATTTATATGCAAAAAAGCTACAGTAGGTCCTGACTCATGCAGTTAATTAATCCCAAAAATTTGTGTAAATTGAAATTCACATAAGTTCAAGAATGCTTAAATTTGATATATATAAAAAAGTGCATTAATAACAGAATATATAAATGAAATTTATAGCCATACTTTAAACATTTAAGGCATAAATGATATTTTTTGCAAAAATAATAAATTGTTTAATGAATTTTCATTTTGACATTTTGTTGAAATAAAGACATGCATATATGTAACTTGTAACTGCATAAGTTGGTGACCTACTTTATAGGATTATTCTTTAATTTTGTATAATTAAAATAAAATTAAATAAATGTGTTATGCTATATTAATAATTAATAATAAACATTAAGATTTTCGTTTAAATATCTCTTGATATTATAAATCCTTTTGTTTTTAATCATTGCCAATTCCTCAAATTTTAATCATTCTAATATTGTATATTTTATAACTTTTGTGTTATTAAGTTGGATTTCTTTTTTGAATCATGCAGTATAATTGTCAAAATAAAGATTCTGGTTTTGCATATCAATCACTGTGTTTAAAAAGCATCTCTTATTAGAATGATATGGTCTTATTATTGATGGATATATGATTAGGACTTATGTTGTGAATCTTTCTTTGATAGTGCTCTTGTATATACAAAAGAGTAACTATTTGTTAAATTTTTTGCTATATTCTTTGCTTCAGAATAATGTATAAATTTGCATCTTTAATAATACTATAATATCATAAATTAGATTAATTGGTTTAAGTTTTAAATGTTTGTTATTTTCTATTTTTTATTTCTATTCCCGTATACATTTAATAATAAGTAGTTTTCAATGTTCATGATTCTATAGTATAATTGAATTTTAAAATTATTTATTGTAGAGTTCTGTCAGATTATAATGCAGTATGATAATTATTTAGCACAAATTCTCAGAAATCAGATTGTTAATACAGTTGTGAATAAATATTTGTTGATAGATTTTTTCTAATAATCTTTGCCTTTTATATAAGAAAACGATTCAATATTATATTTCAAATGATTAATAATAAATTTTCTGTATTTGTCTTTCTTGTTACAAGAAAGATAAATTGTTGTCTCTATACATATAATGATCATATATTATTTTGTTTTTATGGGATATTGCTAAAATTATGTTGTTGTTCTAGTTATAAACAGTTCATTTTAAGTTTTATTTGTAATTCACAGAATCTAGAGATAATAAATATATTGTGTAATATATGTTATTGATTGGATCAATTTAGAGATTTGAAGATAATTGATCCAATCAATAACTATGAGGGTGTTTAGTGAAAGTTATGCCACTTGAAGTATTGTGATAATTTAAATAATTGTATTATAAAACTACATATTTGTTGCTAGATTATTTTGCTATTATAACATTTAAAATTCTTGTACAATATTTGAATTTTTTTAAAATTTAAAAATCAAATGACATATATACATACATATGGGAAAGTTTGTAACCAGGAATATCTATATATATATATATATATATATACAATCTGTTCTTCTAAGAATCTATTTCTGATCTTTAAGTTTAATGTATATTTCCAAGAAGAATTTGTATTTTCTTTCACATGTTTTTAATCGTAAAAATATTAAAGAATACATTGATGTTAAATAAAGTACTTTGTTTTTATGAATGTTTGTATTTTTGGTTATTGCCAAAAAACTTGTATGTAGTGCCATACAGAGAATTTGTTTAAGAAAGTAAAATTGTGTTTGTTATTTTTTCCTTTCTAAATACTTTTATACTATGGAACTGATTTTAATAAAAAAAATAATTAATTTAAAAAATTACATATATATATTGTACATTGTTACTTAGTATATATATAATTTCATCTTTTGTAATTTTTCTGTTAGATTTGACTAATAATAATTTGTGTTGCTAAATAAATCTAATGTGCCTTGAAAAATGCTTAATAAATTTGTGATTGACGAAAAATATGGTTATTTTAGAAGTCTTGTTTGATGATAGACAATTTATTACAAAGGGGAAAATAATTTTTCACTAGAAAGATTTACTGGCATATATTCTATTCTTTCTAACCTAAGCTGTGTATCTTAATTAAAAATATAATGGGGTTAAAAATCAATAAAATAATAATTAAAAATGGCAAAGAATATTTGATTAACATTCGATTAAAATGCATCTTATAATTTACCGATTTCTGTGACGATACTGGGAATGCAAAAGTTTATCTAATACCAGATTTGAATTTTGTCAAAAAAATGAGCGATCCCTCTTTATTTGAAATTTATTATATCCTGATAAACATTACATTAATACAGGGTGGAAGAAAAGTCTGTACCCTTCCAAATAATTTATATAATAGATTTCAAAAATCTGTTAATGCCAATAAATAGTAAATCATGGATGGGCTACTTGATGGTGACCTTCAAATGAACTGATTATGCAAATGAGGACACTTGCAAATCCTATCTCATAAACCGTTAACACACAGGGAAAAATTTCCAATTACAAACTCGTTGAGCATTCAATTCTGATCACTAAAAAACTTCATCAAAATCGGATGAATAGTTCGCCCAAAAATGAAACAAAAACATTTTTACATGCAAAGGATTGACATTTATTTTTGACTGTAAATAGCAAACCAATACCAAATCAATAAATTGAAAACACAGCCTAATCAGCAAGAAAAAACTAATCAAGGATGTGCTCAAAATGTTAACGGTTTATGAGATAGGATTTGCTAATGTCCTCATTTTGCATAATCAGTTCATTTGAAGGATACCGTCAAGTAACTCACCCATGATTTTTCTATTTGTTGATATTAACAAATTTTTGAAATCTGATATTTATCAAGTTATTTCTTCCACCCTGTATTAATATAATGTTTATCAGGATATAATATAGGCTGCTTTCACAGATTTGATATGCTGATCTGCTAAATCTAATGCTTTCTTATTTAAAAAGAAATTTCGGTATTAATGCAAATGCTTTCTCTACAATTTGATCTATATGAAACGGTTTTTTCAGATATATTTAAGACCATATTAAAGTTATTTCTGCATATTGGATGATGAATTTTTTAAAACCAATTATAATGATAGAATATTTATATTATTAATATTTTTCGATCAAATTCGAATATTTTGCGGTATGCTTTTATTAAAAAAAATCAACCGTTTTACTTAATGAAACGAAATATTTTAATTGTGATTTTAAAGTTCGAAAATTTTCCTTTTGACACTACATAAACAGACTGCATACATTGTATTCTCCGTGTGAATTATTTGTAGGTGTATGATTAATTAAAATTAAAAACAATAATTGATACGTACTACTACTAACAAGGCAGATTGCTGATCTGCCCTTGTTAGTAGTAGTACGTATCAATTACCCCGGGTCCTCCAGAGTGGATGTTTCGGCTTTCCACTCTGAAGGCCCCGGATTTGAGTCTCGACAGAGTCGACGCTGATATATGATGCACCTTTGTGTAGAAACTGATTTGGCTCCCCTGCTATAAATTATTTAGTTTTCAAAACTATATTATTATTTTACAATCCGATTTTTGTATTAAATATTTATATGTCTACTAAGGCAGCAGGACATTGAATCAAAAATAATTATATATCCTGAAAACTAACTGAAAAGGGTGAATAAATGAAAGCATTCACAGCAGTGCTGGATTAAGCTAGTGTGGGGCCTGTAGCATATGTTAAGAAAAGGGCCCTATATTAAAAAAATAAAACAACGCAAATATATTTGAACACAAATTTTTAATTTGCATAGTAATTATCATTATTAAAAATAACAACAAAGTCAACATTAAATATTAATTTTTCTATATTTAGCACGAGCAAATTTGTTGATATAGGATGTATCCATTTCACGCCAAAGTTTATGTTCAGAGTCACACTAAGTCACTTTCTTATGCACTTTCACAATTTCGTGATACCAAATGAAAAGGCGGTAAATATGGCATAAATCACAAGATCATTGGTTTAACGCTCGTATTAGATAACCAAAAAATTATGTACATATTTATTGGCGCGGGCCCGTAGCAAATGCTACTTTTGCTATTATGTTAATCCGGCACTGATTCACAGCACTTATTAAAAAAAGTAATATATTACAAGAAAAAATATAAACATTTTCAAAATTATTATAACATTCTTAGTTTATAATGATACTTTTCTAGCTTTTGCATTGGCAAAAATCTTTCAATGATATTAGTCTCGTCTAATTTATCTAATCCTTCGTTTTCTGTTGCAATTAGTGATAAATTCGACAACCGTTCTTGGCTATAACCAAATGTAAAATATTAATTACTTTTAAAAAAATTAATTTTTTCCGTCGATGATTTTTTCGAGTCGTTTTTTTGTGCCTCCTATAATTTAGCGCCCATGTGCGGTGCACGACCAGCACATTCACTTCCGCCGCCCCGAGTCTGGAGTTCCACCTTTTGAAAATGTTTATCATGAGGTCAGCCGGATTGTGGGGACAATTCCCATCCTCTACAATCCAGTTGACCCCTCCGCAGAGGTGGGCAGCCTGTGGAAGAGCTTGTTTCGCCCCGTCATTTAATATTCGTCTATAATGGAAAGTGGCATCATCTGTTAATAAAAAAAACTACTACTAACGAATCGTTTCCAAACTTTCTGTATCTGCGCTCCCTTTTTTCATAACAAATTGGCCCGCCCCTTATTTTCATAGCAGTCTAATTTTATAAATACTTTCTATTTACAGTTTAATACTATAAAACAATATACCATATTTTGTATAAATAAAGTTCTTATGCATAAAAATACATATATATTATTATAGTGTAATAATTTTTAATATAATTAAACTTACAAAAAAACGAAAAGTAGAATACACATTTAATGCAACATAATATTTAATGCAGTGGGCTTGTTTTTCAGCACAAATTCTCAAATCGGGGTGTCATGGAAGATATAGCTACTCGCAATTTTTTTTCTATCACTAAACGAGATTATTATTTTGTCTTTAGAATAGTTACAGCAGAAAGTTTCTGGATACATGGATATATGTACTGTATTTATAGCCTTTTGCTGATTCATTTTTTCGATACCAATTTGAATTTATTTTTCTCAAAAATGATGTTTTTGTTAATTCTCGCACGCCCTTTTCAATCGTTTTTGTTATAAGAATCGAAGGGATAGTTTTTTAAATCTCGATTGAATCTGTTATAAGGGGATCAACAATAGTTAGGTATTAATAATATACTATCAGAATTAATTACAATTTGGTGGCAAATTTTAGATATATTGTATGTGCAATATACAGAATGGGCTAAGATAATTCGAACCCAACTTAGGAGACTTTGACTTGTTTGGATTCTGTTTATCTTGGCCTATCTTGTATTTAAAATTGGACATACAATATTGTTATATCATTAAGCCAATTAGAAACATCACATTTTCGTGGAAATCGCGTTTTAATTTTGAATTAGTATTTTATATGTTTTACTTTGCTAAATATTTTACAACAATAAAAGTTTAAAAATAAAAATGTGTTCCCAATTTCATTCTCAATTTGTAAAAAATTATATGGGAGATTTGAGTGAACAAAATCAGCGTGCATTAACCGTCGTGTGTAATTCTAGCAATCTAGGTGGAAAAAATTCTGATTGTAATTAAAAATTATTTATATATATTTATTATATTACGTATTAATAAAAAAACAATAAAATATAAAAAAAAAATAAATTCAACAAGTTATTTAATGCAAAACATGGGCATGGAAAGTACAGGTCCGTCAGTAATGTTTTTAGGGTATTAAAATAAAAATAAAACCTTAAAGCATTTTTCGCAGTACAAAAAAAATCAAGAATCAGACACTAAAAACTAAAGAATATACATTATATTTCCCGGCACGAAAGTTGGAGGAAAAGACGCATGCGTATTTGAGAAAATGTTATTCAACCAATCAGAAACAGAGCATTACTTATTCCAGATACTTCCATTAGTGAAATGGCAGGAAACATAAGCTTATCTTTTGCAATATGATAAAAAGTTTATACTGTTTTTCGCATTATTTATACGGCTTTTTATATTATAAATAAACGTAAGACTGCCTGCCCAATATTGAACACGGAGATCAGTAATAATAAGGTACCTATTTTAATAAATCATTAAAATAGGTACCTAATTATTATTTTTTTACCTATCATTTATTTACCTACAAATTACATATTTTATTTTAGAATTTATCATTACTTCGTTTAATTGGGACAGCCGCTTAATTGGGACAAAATGGCTTAGCCCGACGTGTCCCAATTAAGCGGAATCCACTGTAAAATGAACCTCTTGAATATCATGATTTATACTTTGAAAACTCAAATTAAGAGTGTCCATTGTATGCTGATATTAATTAAAATGCTTGGAAAGAAAATATTAAATTATATTCATTAAAAAATAAAAACAAAAAGATTTTTAAGGAATAAAATAAAAAGATTTTTATTTTATTCCTTATTATTTATTTCTGAAATTAAATAAACAAAAAGGTATTTAATAAATTGATATTCCATTATTTTGCAATAGCTCACATATATATTTCTGTAAAAAATATATGCTTAAACTTAAATTTTACTTTGTAAATGCATTGATATTTTCTTCCATAAATTCTGCCATTAAATTTTCAATCTTTAAGAGTTTATCAACATTCAGTCAAAACTTACCCATTTCAGAACAGAGAGAAGACATAAAACTTAATTAAAAAAATATCCTATTGATTAATTTTTAAATTGTCATCATATTGATATATAAGAAAGTAATATTTTATAAAAATAATCTTAGACATCTCTTTCATTTTTGAATGAAAAAAGCTACATTTTTATATTTATCTATATTTTATAAGTTATAAATATATAATTAAAAATATATGTAATTAATTTTACTTATAATTAATTTATTGTTCTAAACTTAAATTTTACCAAAATTAAATTTAAGCATTGATTCTAATAAACAAAATAGCCTCAGTAAGTTCATCTGTCATTGCAGTTCTCTTGAGTTCAGCTCTGACAAATGGCGTGAGGAAAATAGTCTCTCTATGCTGACCTGAGTTGGAGGCAGAGCTGTAATAAGAAGCTCAGCATCTTTTACAATTTCAGGATATTTAGAGATGGCCTCTCTAACATTTAATTTAGATTTTCTTTCAAAACATTCAAAATCTTTTACAATTTCAGGATATTTAGAGATGGCTTCTCTAACATTTAATTTAGATTTTCTGTCAAAACATTCAACTTCTATTAGAGTTTTGTTAAATTCCATTGAAAATTTGATATTTGCGATATATTTGTAGATTTACTTTTTTCAGTATCACTATTTGAGATATATTTTGTAGGTTTACTTTTTTTCGTATCTGACTCGAGTTTTATTCTTTTTTGGCGCTGGAGATGATCCGCTTCATCTAATAATTTTTCAAAATCAGTTTCATCATCAGTATTTGCATTGGACATTGGATTTTTATCGAATTTCAAGTCTAAAGTCTGGATAGGCTTATACACGGGTTTCGTATTTTTACCAATTTTCAAACTCTGAAATCGGGGAGTCAGCTTATATTCGAGTATATACGGTAATTTAGTAAATTTAAATTTAATTCTAATTTTTATTTTATATATGTATATATTTACCCTCCGACAGAGTGAGCGGAGCACTCGTTTGGTCCACTGGAGTTGAGTATCAAACGGAAAATCCAAAGCGGTATACTCAACTCCAGTAGACGTTTGGTCTACTGGAGTTGAGTATCAAACGGAAAATCCACATCATTGGCTGAATTGAGCGGACACACTGCACTTAAAAAATTAAAATGATCTCTTATCAAACTAAATTAATATGTTACATTGGCATTAGAGCAGATATCTTAGGCTA
>AYEL01073799.1:0-27291 GCA_000484575.1 Olivierus martensii
TATTTAAATTATTTTTATTCTTTTTGTGCCAATAAATATTATTTAAATATTTGGAAATATTTTCTGAGATAGTTTGAATATATTAAAAATGCAGTTTCATTTAAACTTCTAGTTTTGCTGTTTTCATTATTTTTATGTTATATAAATAATGTATACCTGTGCATTATGAGCAAACAGTACAGTTAATGATTAGAAAGAATTGTGAGTTGTAATTGAAAGATTGACACATTTTTATTACAATTGTTTTTGCCCCTTCAATTATAGCAATTTCTGAAAATGTAAGGCTATGATCGTATTGAATTTAACGTCGATTTTACCTGTAACAATTTTTTTATACGCTTATAAAACTATTTCTTCCATAAAAATTACGCGAAAACCGTTTCAATTAATCCAAAAATTTCCTACATTAAATGCTAATGATCTAATAACAGTAGCCAGTGTGGCTCTGACCTCATGACAAAACGGCGACTGCGGAGAACTGGTGTTAAGCTCCGCCTACTCTGAGAGAGCGCAACATCAAAGGCGGCTTGGCGAGTGCTACTACTCGTTAAGACTCTACTCTGGTGTCATTTCACGTTTTGACCAGCACCACCTGGAAAGTAGAGATGACGACATCTAGTGTAACGATTCAGCATGACTGCCGTTACAAAATTTAAATATTTAATAAATTAATTTTTAATAAATTCTTAATGAAAAATTACACCATCGATGGTATGAATGAAATACATCGATTGTTATAATTGTCGATGGTTTGATGCATCAGCATGAAAATCCATCGATTAATAATCGACAATCGATACCATCGCACGGCCCTACTAATAACGGATTGTTGGGGGAACGTGATCTATATCAGAGCCGAATAACTTCGTATAGCTGGAGTAATAAGAAAGGTCCAACACCACTGGTATAGGAGAATTAAAGTAGCGTATTCTATACTATATTCGCCTTCGTTTTTATCTCCACGGTTGCGGAAGTAAGGTTATTCTTTAATGTATATTTTTAGATTCTTCTTCGGAATCGAAGGAAGACAAGAAAAATACTCCGTGTCCGAAAAAAGAAGGAAAGTTTCCGCATCCCGACGATTGTTCTAAATATTACAAGTGTAAGTCGGGGAAGGAGCAATTGGTTTCCTGTCCGAAAAATAAACTATTCGATCCGAAAAATAAAAAATGTGAATCGGAAAACAAAGTTCACTGCGGAAATAAAAAGAATCCCTACGGTAAGAATTTGGTGATCGACGTTGGGTTTTGGAGAAGAAAATAACATTTGGATTTTTCAGATCCCGATTCGGAAACAGATTTCCATTGCCCCAGAGAGTCGGGCAATTTCCCCCACCAGACCAACTGCGCCAAATATTATAGCTGTCATCATCATCTAGCCAGAATAAGGACTTGTCACCAGGGAGAACTGTTCGACGTCGACAAACATAAATGCCTAAAGCATACCCAAGTCGCTTGCCGAGACAGAATAAATCCCTACGGTAAGTTTTCCCCGTCTGGCCGGTGTTCTTAATTAATCCACAACTAGAGTTTTTTCTTTACAGAACCGGAGGAGAGGAAAGGGGATTTCGTGTGTCCGTTTCCCGACGGAGAATTCGTCGATCGACAAAATTGCCATAAGTATTATTTGTGCCGAAATAATATTCCTAAGTGGAAGACCTGCGCCCGAGACGAATTGTTCGAGCTGGAGAAGCGTAGATGTCTACCGAAAAATAAAGTGACATGCGGTCAACGAAAGCAGCCGACGGGTGAGCGGTAAATTCAGTACGAGTTACAGTTTTTCGGCTCGGATTATCAGTGGCTAAACCAAATATACAATAAGGCTATTTGACATTACTCGAAAATGGTACCCATCAAAACCGGACCGCCTTCACAATATTTTTGTAATATTACCCATTTAAAAATTTTGTATTATCGTATCGGAAAAGCTCCGAGTGGTCCCACCGAAAAAGTTTGGTAAGTGGCTGGATTGGCTACCTACCGGTTAACTTCCTAGCCACCGTACAAAATGGTAACGAATAAAGTAGGTGGCGACTATAACGGTGACTTTTAAAAACTATTAGCTCGGGTCATACGTGTATTTTTAGACCGGCCAGAAATCCGAATACACTCGGAGATATCAAACACCAGGCCTATAAATACCGTAGTTAACCAATACCGCGCGCACAAGTTTTTCGACCGGTAAGAGTGGGTTAGGTTAGTTATATTAAGCCGCCATATCCTCGTGTATGTAAGACTGGGAAACGAAGATCCAGTGTGAGAAAGAGATTAGACATTAATACCCACCCGTTATCGTTGTAGGGGAACTTTCAAATTTTAATTTCCACTACCTCCGGTAAGGAAAATACCCGGTGAAGACTTTAATAAGCGCCAGCGTGGATAGATTATGTAGGGATCCGATACCCAGCCAGAAGTAGGGAAAGCGGTGGTAGCCTCGGACTGGATCTATGGGTGGCCCACATCGACCAGTAGACGGAAGGATTTCCCGGTCCAAGTTCCTATAGAACTGGGTGGGTCCCGTCGATCAGTAGACAACTAATTTTTCACATTTTAACCTCCCCCACCGGTCCAATGGCTCTTTCCTTCCGATGTCGGTCGTTTCGGTGGCTGAATGGGCGGCGGGAAAATTGCAGCCGAGTGACGAAAAGCTGCAATATTTCCCGTCGGAAAGGTGGCAGCTAAGCAGTCTAAGATAAGAATCGTTTCGGTGGCTGAATGGGCGGCGGGAAAATTGCAGCCGACTGACGAAAAGCTGCAATATTTCCCGTCGGAAAGGTGGCAGCTAAGCAGTCTAAGATAAGAGTTTATCGGATGAGATAGAGCCAGCCGGGGGTAGGATTTTTAATTTCATTTATCGCAACCATCGCCATAATAATAATACCGCTAGCGCTTTTATAATTTAGCCTGGATGCTTTATCCGTTTATCTAAATTATCACTTTTTAATAAAAATAATATTTGTAGTTGGTAGCGAAAATCTGGTTCCCATTGAGGCGGCCACTAATAGTCAATTCCCGGGCCAATGGTTCGGTTTTGTCTTTTCGCCTCGGCCTGGCCTTAAAAATAGGTGACGCCTATGGCCCGAGGTTCCGGTTTCCAATAATGGCGGCCAATGTTATTTCTGTAGAACAACGATTAATAATATACGAAATACGGATAACATCCCAGATACTCGTTATAAACAAAATGCCCGGAAGATTATAATCGAAATCGTATCTGTTACGCATACATTTTTTCAAATAGTCATTTATAATCGAAATAAAAAAGAAGGATTTCGTGACTATCCTCGACCACAGCGTGGAAAGTCTGAGAGCGGCGTATTACCAACTTTAGTGACGCTCGGAACTATCGATTTCTATGTAAAAGGTAACGGCGACGGTAAGAACGGTGTTTATTTTTATGTGATAGTGTTTCTGTGTTTTCGGTTTCGAATAAATATTTCGACGCGATTTGCTTGGTTCGACGGCTAATCGTGCAGCCTTTCGAGAACGACTCGAAATTACAACTCTTCGCCATTTTACAACAGTTAGAGTCGATTGGAATGGACGAAACGTGGTGGCGCATCTGATCATCGTATTATATAGACCAGGCGGATGATTTACTACGTGTTAAAATCATATAAATATCGTAATTTTATTGGAAGCTTATAGATTATTTGTCAAAATTGTCATTATTTTATGGCGATTTACCGTAACATCTCGAATAATTTAGCGGACTATATCGTGGGCGTAGCGATGTAAACGAATTTGGGCTCTCCCATAGACTCCATATTGACTTCCGACGCTGTCACGCTTTACTAAGACTGCCGCGTAAATGGCAACCAGCCTTAAGTTTTAAAAGATTTTTTTCGGTCTTTTCCGTACCGGGCCATTAGTCTTATTTTCCGACTAGGCTTTATTGGTTGGATATTTCGGTACGCCTTTCGATTCTGTGAATTAGTAATCACTCTCCCTCTCTCCAGTGACCTAAGAAATTTTCGGAGGTGCGCGTTGGGACTGGAATGCCGGTGGTAATCGGTGTGTGTATGCGTTGCCTGGTTGCGCTCTATTTTTCTCGACCGTAAAGTACTAGATAGGAAAGTAGCGACACTCCGCCATGTTTGTGCAAAGAGCAGCTTTGTCATCCGCTAGTAAAACAATAAATTGACATATTTAAATCATTTACATGCATTTTTTGGACTTAGCTTTAAAATTTCACTATCACCTATTATTTTTATTATTATTTTCTTTATTTTATTTTAACTTTAACTTTATTTATTAATTTTAATGCTCTATGCGAAAAGAGTATTAACATAGTAGAACAATGTTGTAACCATCCTTACACCTTACAACATATTATAGCATTATACTCTCTCTATATATATATATTGCATATTAGAACAGCAATATACATAATATATACAGTATAACATAATATTTTAGAGCATTATACTCTCTCTCTGTATATATATATATCTATATATTGCATATTAGAACAGCAATATACATAATATATACAGTATAACATAATATTTTAACAGAACATTAGCATGTTTTACATATTAATGCTATATGTTAAGGTATGGTCTTGGATATGGTACAGTATTTAATCATTTTCATATTAGTTTTTTGAAGGGTATACTTTATTATACGGTTTGTAATTCTACCGCAAATTTGTTATACAGTAATTGTTTTGGATATGGTACAGTATTTAATCATTTTAATATTAGTTTTTTAAAGGGTATACTTTATTATACGGTTTGTAATTCTACCGCAAATTTGTTATACAGTAATTGTATATCTTTAGACACGCACACCATTAAAAATAATAGAATTTGGTGATACATTTTTGAAATCTGAAATGTATACTTTAACAGGGATGAAGTATGATGATGATGATACATTAGTATGTCTCATATGTGTACATATGTAGTTTTATAAAATGTACGGTTTATTAATAAATTAATTTTTTTTCTAAAAGTACAATTTAAATTTAATGAATATACAAAATTATTTTATTTCGTAATAAAAATAATGAATATAATATTAGAAAACAGAAATAGTCTTTACAGACGGTTTATTAATAAATTAATTTTTTTCTAAAAGTACAGTTTAAGTTTAATGAATATACAAAATTATATTATTTCGTAATAAAAATAATGAATATAATATTAGAAAACAGAAATAGTCTTTACATATCCACACGCTTTAAACCGAAGAACTAAGTATTTTTTGGCTGAAATGGAAATGTTTTATTAAAGAATTTTTATTAAGGATATAATCAATAATTGATTTAATCGAGAACAATTATACATTTAAAATCTATAAGAAGTTTCATTTAGAAACTATCAACGGAAATATTTATTGATAATATCACTTTAATCAGGGATTGCACCTGTTTATCCATGTTCAATTATATTTTTCGTTTATTTTATTTAGTATATTAATTTTCGAAATTAATACTTCTTTCACTCTTTCGATTTACTTTTACATTCCATTATCTAATAGCCCATCATATCGATAAAAAGTTACGCTATTTATATTCTATTGACCAGTGTCGTAGCTACTGCTCTAAGCGCCTACGGCTCAAGACATAAAAGGCACCTTTGTGAGGTGGACGATGGTAGTGATCCCTTAAATTAGGCGCCTATGGCCGTGGCCACCTTCGCCATAGCCTGGCTACGGCACTGCTATTGACTATTTAGGTTGCGCCGATATACAAACGAACAGGTTTCTTTGCACAAAAATGGCGGAAAGAAAGTCACGTGATACTGAGCAGCCTATGGCAGCGTTGCATTGTCGGCAAATGTACCGGAAAAGTGTGTCGCTACTTTCCCTATCTAGTACTTTACTCGATCGATCCAGGTTTAAAATTCTTGGGGGACCGCTACTCTACACACAAATATAGTAAGTTAATAACGACCGAATGGAGGTGTGTGGATTTTCGGTACGACATATAGTTTAGTGTTAATAATATATTTTTAAGGACAATTAATTTGGTGTTTAGAGCGTTATTTATTATTTTGTTTGGACAGAGAAGGAATTCGAGTGTCCCAACTCAGAGAAGGAAGATCACGCCGCCGAACACGACTGTAGTTTGTATTACTCGTGCACCGCCGGTCGTCCCCGTCTGCTCGGCTGCCCCGCCCAACAGTTGTTCGATAGGTCCGAAGGCTGTCGGGAGGCGGAATTGGTAGACTGTCAGTCCAGATTCAACCCGTACGGTAAGTGTAGTCCGCTTTATTTTGCCCTTCTTTCATCCAAATTTTAATGTTGGACGTCGACAGAGGAGGAAAGAGAAATATCGGATCAAGTGGATTTCGACTGCCCTAGGCCCAACGGATACTACGCTCATCCGGACGATTGTAGGTCGTATTATAATTGTCACAACGGCACGGCCACGCTCGATAGCTGTCCTTCGGGCCAGATGTTCGACCTGTTCAAACGCAGATGCGCCAACGAAAAATCGGTGGATTGCCGACATCCCGTCCATCCCTTAGGTGAGTATGGACCGTGCACTAAGCGGATACATAACTTTTTAGCTCTCTCGCCTAGATAACCGATTGTCTTTATCGACAGACGATAGTAGACATCATCGTTACCGCTATCGATATCGATGGTGTCCCCGATCTCGTGGCTTCTTTCATCACTTCACTCACTGCGGCTATTTCTACCACTGCTGGCATCGACGACCGTCCTTCCGCCGATGCGTGTCCGGCCACTTTTACGACATCTTCCGAAACAGATGTTATCCGGGATCTTTGGTGGACTGTGGAGACAGACAGGACAAAGGCAAGCTTTTTTTTTATTCCCATTTACTTTACCATAAATGTATATTTAAAATATTATATTTGCTGGTCACCGGCCGCTAATTTTATTCTTGGCAAAAGAAACGCGCGCCTTTATTCTAAAAATAAATGGCCGACCCGTTTAAATCCCATTCTTCTACCTTCCGGTTGATCCGGAAGATGCCAAAAATTTTTGACGCCAATAACGTCTAGGTTTTTGGTGACACCCCCAGGTTACCACTGTCGGGTGACACCAAAAACCAAACGTCTAAACTAATAAACAAAGTATAAGCAGTTTATGCTTAATTTATCGGGTATATAATGCCGTCGACCAATATGTCAGAAAAAATTAGATATTTTCATATTTAATATCATTTTTCTCGGAAAAACAAAGTCGTTTTCCCTCGGTTACTTTCACTCTCGATAACTTCTACACTACGATAGACAGACACCACAAATTCGAGTGGAAATATAGTTTTACGTCGATAAATAGTTTTAATGTAGCTCTTATGTTTGTCGAGTAAGAGAGAAGCGAAGTCGAGACAACTGTAAAATTCCAGCATTTTCCAGTTGGTTTTCGAAAACTAAAACTGTCAGAAATTAACGGTAAGTGATAAAATTGTTGCTCTTTGACAACTCTACACATTTAGATTGATTTAAAAATGTCCAATTTTTGACACATTAATAAATGCCCGGCAAAATCCATCCCGTTTTTATTTATTTTTGAAATTTCCGTGCCGGATCGGCTATTTGGGTTACATGGGGGAAGCAGTATAGCCCTTAGGCTGGGGCTAGCGGGATGAGATTTCAATTCGTCCGGTTTTCCAGACGGAATTCTTTTTAATTTGCGCGTGAAATCGATTACATTTCATAACAGTGTTCGAAAGGCCGGTTCAAAATACGCGAAATCGGTATACGATATCGGCGCTTATCGTGTTATTTGAATTCTTCAGTTTTAGTTCAATACGAGATGGATTTAGATATTACAATTGCGTTTAGAAGTGTGATATTGTATCGATGTTATTGTCAATTAATCAATATAGTAAATTGGGAAGTACAGTATATGAATAGGGAAATAAAGCTTGTTAGAATTTATTTTCGGTCGAATTTTTTCCCGTCACGGATGGCCATCGGTAGAAAATGGTAGTACTGTACACTGCTTCGGCCATGCCCACCTCCGTCACTGGCAATTCTACGCGGACATTGGACTGTCCCGCGGACTCGCAGCATTTTTCGTAGCTTTCGCGTCGCCTTCGGAGAATAAGTTTTTATATTAATAACCCCAAAGGGAGAGAGAGAAAAATCCGCATTTTGGAACTTTTATCTGCACTTCCGAAATATGCAAATCTTATTAAATGCCTAATAGATATCGTTAGCTGATTGTTGGTGATGGTGCGCTAATGATTGGATGCATATGAAATTGAGACAATCTGATATAGCCAGGAATTCCATGTACCAAAAATGATGGTATCCAGGCTACGGAGCCAGTTCCGGGATAGAGGAAACACGTCATAGAAGTCGTATTAAAAGATATTTTCGTGCCAGAAAATCTCAAAACGACGCTATCGCAGTAGCCGCTAAGCGATATAGTATATGCCCCGTTTTCAGATTGTTTTCCAAGTCATTGAAACCGTTGGAAAAAGAATAGAAACAAACTGTGACCAGAAGGATTAATGAAGTAGGACTTTATGCGGGAGATCAGCAGTCTGCATCATCTTATCTCCAATTCAGAAAATGACGTATTTGAATTAGAGTAGTCGACATGCCACTCGGAACGTTAACTTGTGGAGCGAAGTTTTGTTGGCAAATAAGTCCAGATTCAATCTGAAGTCTGATTACAGAAAGAATTTTATGTGGAGAGAACGTGATATAAGATCTTAAACCATAAACATTACAGAAATCGATCATTTCAGAAGTACGGATCTATTTGTGTGGGTAGATATCAATATCAATGGTTGCACAGATCTTCACATCTTTGAGGAAGGCGCTTTGGAATGGATATCGTTACAGACACGAAACCATACGTTCTTCCATTTACAGCATTTATATTAGTGGATGATAATGTTCTCCCACACAGATATTGCGAACGTCAGGCCGATTCGAGCGCGGGTAAGTGCGCACGGGGTCCAGGTTAAAGAAAGAGTGTATATAAGGGAAAATGATAACGCCTATTTATATACAAACTCGTGTTTATTTGAAACATAATATAAATTAAATTTGTGAATTGGTTACAATAAAAAGAGAAAATCAAAGAAACCATCTTTATTATTGATATTTATGAACAAAACTGACTACACCTATCAGATCTATGGACAACAAACGGTTTGAAATAGCGTTCCCAAACACTACATATCTGGAAGAGTCGGACGAATCGGAACTAAGTTATCCAAGATCTAGATTCCTTCTTTTGAGAAAGGACAACTTCTCTCTCTCGGAGAAAGATACGATTCATTCCTCGACATAACTCCGATGTTTTCCGTTCTCAGTCCGGTTCTCCCACTATTTTCGCACGAAGACGATTCCCAACCCGTTTTATTTATATTTATTTAAAATAAAAGAATTAATAATAATAATCGATGGGGAAGGTTTAAAGCAGGGATGCGCAGACTTGTTAAGATCAAGACCCGCATATACTCACTGTGGCTTGTAGGAGGGCCGCCAAAACACTACAAAAGTTATATAACACATTATATTCATTAATTACATGTGTGGAATTCCGGGCGGAAGGAAACGGAAAAGCGGAAAGCAACAGGTCTTGCAACCTATACATTATATTCATTAATTACATGTTACAAAGCAACATAATTAAAAGTAGGGTAGAGCGGGGCTAGTTGAGCAATGGGGCAAGTTGGGCAATGTATTTTTCTCAGAAACACAAACGCATACTGGAACGAACATGCATAAACAAAGGAAATTTTATAGAGGTGATGTATTTACCCCCTGTAGTTGAAGTTACACGATTGAAACGAGCAGTCACAAGCTGTCTTTGTTTCAACAGGCAAGTGAAAATTTTGTTCAACGCTAGATTTGTCTGAGGAGACAAAAAGAAGCAGAAAAAATCAAAGAAAGTGATTTTAATATTTGTTATTATTATATATTTTCATGCCATTATTGAAATTGTATACTGTATTTTTAAATAGTACGCGAGTTATAAGGATGTATTTTGAGCAACACGTGGACGGGGCTAGTTGGGACGCATGGCTCAGCTTAATTGGCATTAATCGTAATAGTGATGATGATTCATAATTCATAATAATACATAGTATTATATAATTGTCATTAGTAATGATAATAAAAAATTGAATAAATTTGCCTTTCTTTTCTTTTAAATAACTGTTTTATTTTTTTTTTTAATCTAATCGAAAATGTGACGTTTGGTAGAATTAGAAGAATGTTTTAAATTAATATAAAGGTTATGATAACGTTAAATGTTAAAGTTATTCAATAATATAATTGCTTTTTATTGTTTTCGCGTTTATTTTCAGTTTTCAACATCGCTGCCCAATTTACCTCACGCGGTGGCTTAACTTACCCCACTATCGGGGTACTTTGAACATCTTGGTCTGACTTCATTTGAGACGTTATTTTTCGGTTGTAATCACATGTTTAATATTTTCCTGTTAATAATTAAGAATTCTGATGACAAACATGCCATTTGGCTTGATTTTTTATTTTCGTACTGTAAATAAGAAAATATTTATATGCCTTCAAACCAAAACATGCTCAACTAGCCCCGCTCTACCCTACTCATGGATTTGACCTGGGTTGAAAACTGCAACTTTTTACCGAAGAAGGTCGGCTCAGTTAACCCTACCAACTGTCGTCTTCGAGTAAAAGGCACAATAACAGTCTTGGCCGGATTAACAGACAATCAAACCCTATTACACCAGTACGAAACTGTATTAAGAGCTGTCTGAAAGACTTCAGAAACAGTCCTAGGAAACTTCCCAACACAATGATGGATATGTCATCAGCATATCCAACAATGAAGAAACCCTTCCCATTAAGCCAATAGTTCATTCACCACCAGGCTTCAAAGAAGGGGAGACAACACCCCCTGCGGACAGCCCCTGTCAGTGAGAGGGCTATTGGGTACAAGGAGATTGCCCTTGGACAGTTCAACGATTATTCGTTGGATTGGCTCCATGCTGAGGCATAGAGTTGTTTTTAGCAGGCTCTCTAAAAACAACTCTATGCCTCAGCATGGAGCCAATCCATCGAATAATCGTTGAACTGACTCCATGTCTGATAGCAACAAGGCGAATTTGCTCAAAAGAAGTAGAGTCAAAAACCCCTTGAATATCAAGGAAAGCACCAAGGGCAATCTCCTTGTACCCAATAGCCCTCTCAATGAGTGAAACAACAAAAGTATGAAGAGTATGCTCAGTCGATTTGCCAGATTGATAGGCAAATTGGCTGCGACAAAGGGGATCCTAACCAAGTCCCCATCCCTAATAAACCTATCCATCAACCTCTCCAATGCCTTCAATAAAAAGGACATCAGACTGATCGGACGATAGGACTTAGCCTCGGTATAAGAATTATGCCCAGGCTTAGGTATAAAAGATACTCTCACCTGTTTCCAGGACCAATGTTCACAGTATGTCACAAACTTTTTTTACATTTCAGATTCTCCCTCATTAACCGCTTTTACACTAACAAAAAAGAGCCTTTTCATAAAATATTATGAAGATATTTACAACCCACTTCAGACACTTAATCTTGAATCACTGCTATTTTTTATAGTATTAATAATAATGTTTCCACTTGTTGTTCGATAATTCCATCTGTTTCCCAATATAATTTTTCTAGTTTAATAACATGGTCAATACATTTCTGACAATTTGTTGGTGAGACGTTTATGATTGCTGAATCAGTTAATTTTTCAACATTTTTGAGTTTAAAAGTTGTGTTTTCTCTCCTAATATCTTCCTTTAATTGTGCCCAAATTAGTTCAATTGGATTTAAGTCACAGTGGTAAGGAGGTAATCTATAATGGCTGTGTCCATTTTGAGATGCTATTTCATCAATCACATACCTTTGATTTTTTATGTTGTTTCATTATTTCATATAAATCATGTTTAAGCATGATCGGAGCGCAAGAAATTCCATGACAATTGAGCCATTCTATCATTTCAGCTTTTCTAGATGTTGATGTTGGAAGTGTTTCTTGCAACACGCTATGATAAGGTGCATTATCCATTATTATGACAGAATTATTAGGGATGTTTGGTAATAATTCATGATAAGGTGCATTATCCATTATGTTGACAGAATTATTAGGGATGTTTGGCATTATCCATTATTATGACAGAATTATTAGGGATGTTTGGTAATAATTGTGTTTGGAACCAATGTTTAAATTTATTTCCATCCATTTCATCATGATTTTTTTCGGAGTTAGGGCCAGATCGGAATAATAATTTTGCGTTTTGTATAAACCCACCCTCACCACCCGCATGTAATAAGTTAACACGTCGACTTTTCCCAAGAAGTAATTTTCGACCCTTAATAGATAAATTATCATGTCATTGCTTTTGCTTAGAATGATTTTTTTTACCCAGGTCTCATCTAAATATACAAAATTACTTAACTTTCTCTAAAATGGTGTATCTGTTGTAAATATTTGTGACGATGGGCAACTACATCTGATCTTTCTATGAAAAACGATCTGTTATCAATCTTGCCGTATTTGAAATGAAGTTTAAAGATTTTCCTTGAATAAACATACTACGATCACAAGTAGACGCCATTACGGTTTCGAAAATCTACCGTACTCGGATATTTTCTTAGATGCGATATCCGATTTTTAAACGTTTCAAATTCGTTTCTCTATTACGTCTTAGATAATTTGATTCTAATTTTGATCACCAATTAAAATTATACAGTATTCAATAATTTCTTGCTACAAATATATACATTTCTTGCATCCTTTTTCAATAAATAATAGAACATTTGAATAAATATTCAGTATATGCAGTTTATTTTTAGCACTAAATGTATGTCCATAATTCCGGTTTTTGCAGATTATCCGAGGAAATTAATTTCCGGAATACCCTGGGTAATTGGAAGTCTGCATATCTCTTATGGACTCCACATTTATAAGTAAATACTTTTAATCTATTAATTTAAAAGCTATATGCATTATAGTCATGCACTATATGCATTATAGTCATGGCAGTTACTGTCACATTAAAAAGTTTTTGTTACCTTCAACGATCTTTATTTTAAAATTTTTGGTTGCCTTTTTATTTTTTTATTTTGGAAATTTTATGACAGGTGTCCAATATTTTCATTATTCATTTAGAACTATAAGTCGTTTTTTTAATATAAATGCCGATCATAATTTAAATTTGCATTTTAAAATACCGTATATCGAAAACTCAGATGGTGTAACAAGAAAAATAATCATAAAGATACATAGCGTTTATCATCTTAGCATTACAGTACATAAAATGGTAGAACTTTCGCTTAATAATTATAGGGTTTATTTTTTTCGTCGCTTGACATTATAGATCAGGGATGCACTGACTTGTTAAGACCAAGGGCCGCCTAAACTCACAGTGGCTTGTAGGAGGGCCGCCAAAATAAAACCACAAAAGTTATATATCATATCATGTTTATTAATTACATGTTACAAAGCAACATAGTCAAAAGTAAATAAAGAATTTTTAATTGGATGAGTGGTATTGCATTGATTTAACAAAATTTAACAATTCTAAATTTTCATTAGTTAAGCAGCAGTGGATGTGCGCATGTACTGTATGTATATATAACTGGAGGTACCATTGCTAGCTTAAAAGTGGAGTCGGTTAGGTTAGGTTACGCCGCCATATCCTCATGGGATATACTGTATCTGGCGGCGGCCACTTGTAGAGCCCAATGGTTATTATGGTTATTACATATAAATAAACATAGTAAGAAATTATATAATTATTTATTTTTTGTGGGTCTCCAGAACGAATTAATTCAAATTTCTATAAAAACCTATGGTAAATCAATGATCGGTTATAAAGAATTTTTAATTGGATGGGTGGTATTGTATTGATTTAACAAAATTTAACAATTCTAAATTTTCATTAGTTAAGCGGTTTTGCTTCCTAAGGTGTCGGTCCCAAGCCCGGATAAATTGGAAGGGTTAATGTCAGGAAGGGTATCCAACCATAAAACATAGCCAAAATCCATTATGAAAAGTAACTGTCCAAATACGATATTTGCTATAGGGCGTTCCCCGGAGGCGACGCGCAGGTACGTCGCCCAAAACCTGTGAGAAATGAGCTAGGGCCACTGAGCAGTGGGCAAGTTCGGTTGAAGAAGTTAGGCCAGAAAAGAAAAAGAAAAAAGGACAAGAAAGATTAGGCTAAGAATAGGAACACTAAATGTGGGGACGCTAGATGGAAAGAGTAGAGAACTGTTATATGGCTGAAAATTTTTGGTAGTAATATTGTAAAACTCGGCTTAAATCGGAGAATTTAACATTCTTTTGCAGTCCTACCATTCCTAATTTCTTATTTCAATTTGATCGATGCGGTAATTTTTAATAACAAATCTCTAACTAAAAGCCTAGGATATTTTTTATTTTAATCACATTAAACCGACTAATTAAATTTAATAATTATAAAATTAATTAAAATTTTCACAAATTTCCCTTCAGTCAATGGAACTTTTCGATGTTATGGAAACAATGTTTTCAGTTTCTATAGCAACCAAGCATTTTTGCTTGCCATTGTTATCTATCAAATTGGAAAACTGCTAAATCTAATGGCGAAATTCATTTAATTTCGGCATTTGGGAAGTTTGTAACCGAATATTTTCAAATCAAATATTTCCTTTGGAAAGTCAACCATCGATAATCGTTTCAGCAAATCGTATATGTTACGAATTCTTTTTACCATTTGGGCTGACTCGATTACAGTATATAGGCCTAATATCTTTAGAATTAATCCTAACAGATTAATTATCAAAATTACGAATTAAATCAAAGAGGGAAATAAAAATCGACATTTGTTAAATAAGTGATTGTCAGTGTCATATTTCCGTTAAAATTGTGTGTACATTAGCTTTAAGACGGATGATCTTAAATTGCCACCTCCTTACCACGATGAGGTTATACAACTCCGACTTCAAGGAGGACGGCCATGGACCGCAAGGACATGACATAAATCGCGTAAAAGGCGATAAATGGCATACCTTCCACTCCGGGCATCAATGAAAAGCTTCGGCTTGAAGCTTCTCATTGATCGCTTCAATGAATTCAATTGAAGCGCTTTTCGAATGAATCGCTTCAATTGAAGCTTCGGCTTCAAGTTTCTCACGCGACGCCGCGCTTCGCGTTGCCAGATTCTCGCCCACACGTAAGCCCGACTATTAGGCAATCTTTTTTGTTCGGGTTCGACTAACACCGCAAGTATTTACCCGTCTTCCAGAATTGGCGACAATCGGCATATGACTCATTGTTTCTGTAGCGCTTTGTTACGAGTTAATCTTACGCCAGGAATGCTGGGATATAAAACCATTTTCAGCCCCATTAATGAAATTTGAATATCAGTAATTAGCCTTCGTTCTATTGAACAGTTATCAAGCATTACAGAACCTCTTTCGAAAATGGATTAATATATAGTATATATAAAGTTATAAGGTTCAAAGAAATTTTGTAAATAAGGTGGAGTGGGATAAATGCATAGCGGTTTTTACAAAGTTGGATTTTAAACGAAGGTATTTCAACCTATCGTATAGATATTTGGCGGGGTCGTTAACAATGGCATGCCACAGCTAATACCGTTTAAATCATTTTTGAAAATTTTATATTTGTGACAAAATCTTACAAAATGTCAGCTATCACGCACTTAACCCGAAACGGGGTAAGAGTGTACGTGCAAGTTAAAAAAGTTTTGAAGTTTATTTACGCACCCTAATTGGTACGAGCTGAATTAGGAACAAATTTTCTATAGGCCTAAAATGCTTTTTACCGCATTAAGATAGGTTGTTTCGTTTTAGCGTTATTCCTTGTTAAAGAAACTAGAATTGAACTCTTGAAATGTCAGAGGACAACTCCGACAACTACATCCCACCGATTTCGATAGGCTTTAACCTACAGGTTGGGGCCATCAAAAAGTGACTCCTGTAAAAGAGTTTAGGTCATTATGCCCCTTTTATTAAAAATCGAGGTAAAATCAAAAGACTGACCGCACCGCTTATATGCCTAAAAAACTGCATATACTTCAACCAAAGCGGCGGCGTAGTGTCTAAGGTGCCTCCTTGAGGAACTGAACGTTGTAAATTCGAGTCTCGCTTGCGTACCTCGTTTTTTCGAGTGAATAAATTAAAATATTATTAACAATAAAACTTCAAAGTAAAAGTAAGTTTTTTTTTGTCATAGTTACGTTTGGCAAAATCACTTTCAATTTATATCATAGTTACGTTTGGCAAAATCACTTTTCAATTATTGTTCGGACTCTTTTCTCGCCTCACTCTCTAATTGTCGTAATTCACTATGCGTCGGATGATATCTAATATATCCATTTGCGCTAAAGGCCTCTTTACGTATGGGGATTAGCAACTCGTCGAATTGTTCTATCCCATACGTAACTATGACCAAAAAAACACTTTATTTTATCTGAAGTTTTATTGCTAGTAACATTTTAATTTATTCACTTGAAAAAACAATACGTAAACGAGACTCGAACTCACAACCTTCAGTTCCGCCATGCAAGCGCCTTAACTACTATGCCACCGGTTCAGCTGTAAAGGGTCTAATTTTTTAGGTATATAAGCGGCATGGTCCGACGTCATGACATTTGACCTCGATTTTTTAAAAACGAAGGCACAGTGATCTAAACCCTTTTACACGGGTCATTTTCCATGGCCCCAACCTGTATGTTAAAGCCGATCGAAATCGGCTTTAATATACAGGCAGGAGGGACGGAGGTTGTCCCCCTTGTGAAATGTGAGGGATAGTATAGTGAAATATGACAAAATGTTTTTATCGAATAAAAAATGGTTTATACGAAAATTTTAATTGATATCTACAGTTTATCAATCGTCATCTCGGACAACATTTGCGTGCCATTCATTTCTTCAATAATCGCCCCTGTTGGTTTTTCTGACGTACCCGCGACCCATGTTATATGCTAGAAAAAGAAGCTAATAAACAGATTAAAATGTAGAACACGAAAAAATAAAATTGAACGCGTTATGAGGCCAGAACAGCCTATAACGCGAATACCACAAGGTGCACTTTCCCCAGGTAACAATATTTACGGGACGAGAGCTTACCAGGGTTTATCTCGATAAATTTTGAAATGTCAAAAAATATTGTTTACGTAATGTAAACTTAATCAATATTCTACGTATTAACAAAAAAATATCTCCTAATATGAAGTTATCTTAAGAATTACTGCACTTTTAAAATGCTGTCATTATCTCCTAAACGAAGTTATCTTAAGGATTATTGCACTTTTAAAATGCTGTCAAAGTTTTGTTCGCTGTTCGGACGCGACGGTTGGTAAAGGTCGATGTAAATACTGGATTCGCATCATTCATCGTGAGTTATCTACGTCGATAGATCGATATTAACTTGTAGTAGAATACTACAATATTAAATAGCTAATTTCCATTATCTTATAATTAAAAAAATCTCGATAATGCATTTCCCCAATTTCGATTATATTATAATAAAAAAAGCCCCGATAATGCACTTCCCCCAACTACACCCTTACCCCACTCCACCTTATTAATATATTAAGTAACCAACTAAAGAATTGTGTATGAATAGTTAAATGCGAAAGAAATTATTTAGAACAGTGCTGTCCAATTATAATGAACCAGAGGGCCATAGGCCATAGCCGTGTTTACTAGAGATATGGAGGGCCGCAGTTACAAAAAAGGGAAAGGGGCTTTGGTACTTGATACGCTATTGTCCAACAAACGGAATGTATAAATATAACGCTCTTTGAAAACCAATTTTATTTCTAGACCGCAGAATATGTAAAAGAAAAGAATCTCAAGGGAAGGCTACGAATCGATTCTTAACAATCTTCATGTTAGAAAATATACTTTCACACAAATAAGTACTACGAAACGTTGATAATAGCTTTCCGACCAAAATCACAAATGTTAGGAAAACCTTTGTTAAACAAAACAGTTTACACATGTGATTTATTATGAAAAACTCATTTTCCCACCGCTACTAATATATTCGATTTTCATTTTCTATTTTACGTTTTTTTTCTCATTCATTTCAGAAATGAATGAACTCATGGGTAAAATAAAAATAAAATAAAATTAAAACGTAAAATAAAATTAGAACAGAATCTCACAATAACGGTCACACAATCGCTAAAATTGTGTGTGTTATAAACCAAAAAATACCTAAAATACAGTTACAGTTCAAAACTTTAAACTGAAATAGCTAAAACTAAAATTGATGTGATTGAAAGTCTATAAAAACCGAAATAACTAAAACTAAAATTGATGTGATTGAAAGTCTTATAAAAATGTAATGTCTTTGATAGCTTGTTGATCATTAAATAATTACTAATAATTAAGAAATTAATTAGGTTAATATAATTCAATTTTAGGATTCTTTTTATGAATCTCTTAAAAAAGTAATAAATAAAACTATAAAAAAACATTAAAAAGTAATATTATATCACAAATTGTGAAATCCTCGCGGGCTGCACAAAATGACTTGGCGGGCCGCCTTTTGGCTAACCTTGATTCAGAACAACTGTAAAACTCATTTCTCCACTTATCCACAAGTAACTAGTAGACGTAAATAATTCGCTTAAAAATTTTATCATTTCCCAGAATCTTTATTTAAAGTTAATAGCAAAATAGATCAGCGTTAAAATATTTAAAAAATTTTAGTGTAATGACTATATTGTCGCAAATAGCGGTTCAAAAGATCTTACCGATTCGTGGGTTTCGGTCTTCGATTCTATAATCACTGTTTGTCCCAGGATGATGACAGCTTCTATCGAAAACAAACTTCCAGACTAATCAACTTCAAAATTTTACTTTAACCACACATAAATAACACAAAACATTACATGGACTTCTTAGTCCTTTACTATATAAAATCCTACAATTCAATAAATAATAAAAAGATATCGGTCAAACTGCCACCTTTTTGTTATTTTCCTTTTCCCAATTTCGAAAATCTGCCCCCTGCCGTCAGTTTTTGTCGATTCCAAAAACAGCTTCCCAACATTGTATAGTTGACTTAATGCTCATAAAATATGGTTGTTTTTTATATTTAGGTTTTCATTTTATTTTCTCTCTTTTACAAAAGAAAATACAAAAATATATGATTTTATTCCATTTTGTTGCCTTAATATCTTTAATCCCTTAATTACGTTTTGCTGGCGACATCATAATGAAACGGCATTAAGTCATGCGACCTTACAGATGAATTATAATTCAGGTATCCCTCCTATAACACGGTTTCTTACAACACAGTTTCGCCCTAACACGATTTGAGAATTGCGGAAACCCTCATATAACATGGGACTTCTACAACACAGTTTTTATTTAGCACATTTAGAAAATTATATTTACTCTACACAAAACATTTTCATTAACTTTTGTAAATCCATCCTATGGACACACAATACATACATAAATTGCAATCATTGGAAAATATCATGGTAAAATATTTTGCTAAAATTAGTCATAAATGCAATTTCGCCAGTAGGCCGTGAGAGGGACGATACGCAGTCTATTTTCGATTTGGATTTGAAATCGAGTTAATTGGTTACTATTGAGTATTTTGTGTTCCAAACGTTCATTATTGGATAAAAATAAATTTTATTTTTCAATAGAGGAATGTGAAAGAGAAGAAAAACTTTTTTATTCATAAATATTTTTTTAGGTATATGTTAAGGAACGATTGTTTTCTAGCGGGTTCGATTACAAATTTTGTAAAGAGAGCGAAGAAACACAAACTTTAAATGCAGAAAAAATTTCAGAAAGTGAAGTTCATATATTGTTAAAAAGAAAAAAAGCGCTCTCTTTTTAACGAAACAGTGATAAGGAAGATATAATCAAATGAATGTTACGTAGGCTATATATTTTTTCTTTCCGTTTGTTTTACGCATATTGTTTCTTTAAGATCATACTGTACGTAATATATTTTTTCCTTCTTTATGTTTCGTGTTATTAATATTCTTAATAAACATTAAGTTTTTTATGGGGAACTAAAGAAAGTTATTTGTTTTGAATTGATTTTGGAACATAACTCATCTTTTTGAATTGGCTTTAGGTCTCATATAGCACGGTTTCACACAACAATATTAACTCCAGGTCTTGTAAAACACGGTTTCACACAACACGGTGTTTTTTAGGAACCTATCTGTCGTGTTATAAGAGGAATACCTGTACTGTATAAAATATTATTTTTTATTTCTATATTTATAAAAAAAATTTCACAAAAAAACCATATTGCAAGGGCGCAAACCTAGGAGCTGTATCCAAGGAGCCTGCTCGAATGACTGAGTCACTGTAGCCCGACGAAATAAGTTTTTTCTAAAGAGGCGTCATTGGTGCAGCCAAAGTTTAATTTTGGATTTTCTGTTAGAAAAGGAAAATGTATCGAATTTACTAGAAATTATCAAAAATTGGCCCAACCAAGTTTTGTCGTCTCCTTGTTAGTCATTACACATATTCAAAAATTAATTGAAAATTATTTAATACATTGTTGTAAATAGTTGTTCTTATCGAAATTTATGCTTCTATTTTATCAGAAATTACCTTATGAGTTTCTACCACAGCGCCAGATCTAGGGTGAGGCGAACGAGACAGTCGCCTCGCGCGAAAATCCAGTTACAACTTCACACACTAGCTTAATTATATTTACTTTGACAGCAGCGCGGATCTAGATATTTTGTTACCCCAGACAATATTAGAAAATGGCGCCCCTTCACTCACACACATTAATACATAAACATATGTAATACTTTGGAACCGGGAATGTAATGACGTCAGATACATAATCACTGAGAAATGTACAAAAAACTTGTGTTGGATTGGGAGACAGTAAACTTAGACTGGGATTATATACAGCTTTTAATGAAAATAAAGTGGTATCTATGTTAAAAACAATCATATAATAAAGGAATAAGCGTGTAAAGTCCATGTTTCTGCGCATGTGCTAACTCCCGCGACCGGAAGTTCCGCCCTTACTATTTACTCTCGCTTCGAATCTTTAATCGCGTCTTTTAGAAAACTAAATCCCAATCTCATTATAAATTTTTCTTTAGATTATCATAGTTTACTTTCTATTTAGGTTTACATACTTCTTTTTGTTATTTGACTTCAATTTCCGTCTTTTTCGATCGAAAAATGTTGGCTGTTCCCAGACCCGAGAGTTCAGTTTACATTCGGTGCGTCCAGGCTACATAAATGATGCATATAAATAATATTTCAGTTATTTCAGAATTTAAATATTTTATTCATTTCAGAAATTATAATTTTTATTTTAAGATAAAAATTATAATTTCTGAAAGTTTGATCTGGAGAAAAAAAACCAAGCAAAGTATTATATAAAAGGATATGCTAAATAAATGAAAAATCTCAAAGTTTGATCTGGAGAAAAAAACCAAGCAAAGTATTATATAAAAGGATATGCTAAATAAATGAAAAATCTCAAATTGACAGATAAGAAACAAATGTTTCGTTTTTGATGTATTTGGGCACATAGTGACCAGAGGCTAACTAGTAATAAATTAAATAAACATATTTGCGATTATAATATCCTGATTGTGATATGTCAATGCGTGAAAACCTAAATATTTATTTTATTTAGATAAACGCTCACGTTTTCTCGCATTGGCATATCGCATTCAGGATATCATAATCGCAAATATGTTTTATTATTATTGTTTTAACAGTTGCCCAAGAAAAATTATCTAACATGGGAATTCTATCGATTGAACAGGGAATAACTAGTCAAGTTGATTTTGAAACAATTATTAATGATTTTGCCTCTTAAAAGTTAGAAAAATTAAATTATAGTTCATATTTATTATATTAGAGTCCATTTTTATTATATCTATTATAAACTAGTAAACCCGTTGCAGCTACGCTAGCAATAAAAGAATATGTCGATGATCGGTGAATGATTTTATAATTTAATAATTTCGAAATTTAATCTATTAGGCCAAATTTCTTTATTATTAACAAAGTTTGTCTTTTTAATTAAGAACATATTTCTTTATAAAAAGTAATTACGGAATATTCGGGATAACTGGAAAGAACAAATTATAAACTATCTGAAACACTGGCTGATGACAAGAAAATATATTTTTCTAAATAAACTCCAATTGAATTCAAAGATTCGTCTTGAATCTTAATTATTGTGATTTCATTGGGAACTTCTTCGCCATTCAAATGGAAAATCATGATCACTCGACTCAAGAGTCATTCTGGGAATTAAAGCATGTTCGCCAACTTGACACACATTGATTAGTCTCCTTCCAATTATTTTCTCAACAGTTAATTTAGCGTTGTTGGATAATCAGTCTGTGGTTGCCTTATTTCTTAGCAACATTACAATTATTCTGCAATTTATATCCAATTAATGAGGAGTAATTCCAAAAGTTTCTATTGAATTTAATTAAATACTCCTCTGGGACTAAAACTTTCGACAAGGATGTTGAGAGGCATTGCCAGGCCCAGGGGAAAAATTATATGGTCTCCAAATAACACTGTAAAGTTATAAGGTTGGAATAATTTATTAGACCGCTTCGGACTCTAATTTTCAGCACCGTCCTTCTACGGTTAATTAATGGGGAAAAAACAAATTATATGGTCTCCAAATAACATTGTAAAGTTATAAGGTTGGAATAATTTATTAGCCCGCTTCGGACTCTAATTTTCAGCACCGTCCTTCTACGGTTAATTAATGGGGAAAAAACAAATTATGGGATGATGTCTGGACCCCTGTGAATCTCGGGGAACTTTACTCCATCACCCCTCTCCTCTCGTTGGCCTTGCTTTCGCTTCTCATTTGAAAGTATCTCTGCCTTGAAGCGCATTGGCATGAATCCCACTTAATCTTTCTTGACGTCATTAGACATTCTATAAAGCCATTCAGTTAAGCTAAAAAGAAAGATTTTCGTGAATTAATGTATAATTATCATCCAAGAGATGTTGTAGTGTTGTTACAAATACAACTGAAAATATTTCTTCATTTTTACATATTCTTTATATACCTGAATCTGTCAGATAATAAATATAATCTAATATTTTTGATAATGTATAAATATAGAAAAAAATAACAGCCAGGCCTTTGACAGTATTCACAAATAAAAGTACTGTATAATCTATCTGGATTCAAAATCTTGCACCCAACTTATTTTTGTATTTTTCATCAGTTCAACAAATCACGTTGTCTCGAGATGTGACATCATTCTTTAGCTTCTCCAGCGAAAAATTCTCGGAGCATTTTTTGAACTGATCCTTATGCGTACTCATTTATTATTCCGAGAAGTCGTCGTAGGCTAATAGTGTCCATCGCGAATGTTTTCACCGATAGAACTGTCTAATTTTAACACGTGTCTATAGATTGACAAACATCTTGACTAACGGAGAAATCTCGTAGAAAAGTTTATGAATGAATGAATTTCGATTACAGGCATGAACTATCAACCAAAACGAATGGATAAGGAGACGAGTAATCGGATTGATTGGCCATCAACTACTCACTCATCTCCCTAAAATTATTTGATAAAACTATCCAGTGGTAAAAAGCAGGTTAGAACGAGAATCTTCAGTTTTATTTCCAACTGCGAGAAACAGCGTGACGTCACAAACATCGCTGATAAAAAAAAACAGATATTTAAAATGGAAGATCGTTTATTTTACAAACACCTTCCATTTTTGTGTTATTTTAATTACTATATATCCTTCTTAACTATTAAATAATGCATAATTATCGTCTGAAAGATAAAATACAACTTAATCTACTAGAAAGCCAATATTTCAGGCGGACACAGCGCGCCATCTATCGAATAAGTTATTAAATAATCCCGATATTTGAATTTTTAATATTTTTTTTTTAACGGATATTAAAAAAAAAAAAATATTTAAGTCAAAAAAAAAAAAAAAAAAAAAAAAAAAAAAAAAAAAAAAATATTTAAGTCACACACTCTAAGTTCAACTCATACAGACTAAAATCAAAAAGATTTATAAAGTTTCATTAAATAGTCTTCCAGATATTTCAGTTTGAAGTTGTACGAGATACTAATGACCATAAACAAATTAGTACATATACAGATTATATAGATTACCCATAGAGTTATACTGCCAGACATTTTTGATAGTTTTTAACGATATATAAAGAACTCAACCGAAAATGAATAGTCGCAGACATTTCACACCGATAATATTTGATGGTTTACTGAACACGACAGTGCATCATGGCTGCGCGCGCATTATTGCCCCATATTTGGAAATAAATTGGCCCTAGTCCTATTCCAAAGGCTTTCTGTTTTGAAAGAGAAGTTATGGATTGAGGATACTTAACCTATATACTTATCATTTTAATAGACGTGCCTGTTTTTATTCTTATTTATCAATATGCCAATCTATGCTATTATTGAATTAGTTTCAGATTTTTTTAACGGTCGAAGTCGGTCACAGAATATCACGAATTTCGCGGAGAATATATTTATATAATTATGATTTCTTCTTCCATAATTTATAAATAGGCCTCCAAAACAGCTTAGTCCAAGACCTCCAAAATCACAAGTACGGCACTAGTAAAGTGCGTAACTTGAACACTCGCCTGCGACAGCCCTGGATATTGTATATGCCGCCACTTAGTAACTTTTAGTTGGAAATCAGCCTTAAAATGTTCTTTATCTGAATTATAATAATTATCAGACCAAAACTGAAACTTACTTGAAAATCTCTTGCAGATAAAGACGATGATAGCCAAGGTTTTACATGTCCATCGTCCAAAGGCCGATATCCTGTTGAGACCAACTGTAGCGCTTTCTACCAGTGTAACCAGAAGAAATGGAATCTGAAATACTGCCCAAAAGGCCAATTGTTTGATGTCCAGAAAAAACGCTGTGAGAAACATTACAAAGTAGACTGTGGTGACCGATTCGATCCAGATGGTAAGTGAAAAGTTAAATCTTTTTTTGCAGCATTAATATAAATAAAAGATAAAATGTGTCTTCAGGTACTCCCGATAATCAAGATGAATTCGTATGTCCTACTTCCAGAGGAAATTACCCTAATTTTGAAGACTGCAGTCGCTATTTCTCTTGCAATAAAAGAAAAGCTACGCTGAAAGTCTGCCCAGTCGGTCACCTATATGATGTGAATAGAGGTGATTGCGAAAAAAGTTATCGAGTCGATTGCGGAGAAAGACCTTATGACAAAAGTAAGAAGAAATATATAAAAAAGTGAAAATTATAGTACTATTTATGCAAGAAAACGAGCAGCGAACAGGAAGTAAATAAAATTAACACTTCCCGCTGATTAGTTGTACCATTCTTTTCTAGGATTCATTCAAAATAATTTTTTGCAAAAAATTATCTTGAATGAATCCTAGCTATATTTTAATATTTCAAATAAAATAAGATGCTTTATATAGGTATATACTATATATTTACATATACCAATATACAGGTATATAAATGTTGCGGCCAATGCCCGACTTATAGCCAATTGACGAAATGGCTGGCCACTTCTAGATTTGTCCAAAGCCCGAAATATACGTCTCTATATTTTTCCTTATTCTGAGAGATAATCCCACTCATATTAGAGGGTGGGTAAGTTCTATAATCTCTTGCGTCAGTATGATAAGACCAACATTTGACGTGACAGTCAAAATCCCATTCTCGCTGGTGAATAAGCCATAATTCGTACGAATGCACTCAGCTTACTTAGTTCCGCCAAACTTCTGGTTTTGGCCACTTTTCTTGGACTTCTCGAATTGTCTTTAATGGTCGGGCGCATGGCCAATTGCCCGGCTAGAGTCCGAAATAGTCGTAAATTCTCGTATATTTCGGGTTCGGCCAAATAACTTGGCCAAATCTAGAAGTGGCCAGCCATTTCGCCAATTGGCTAGACGTCGGGCATTGGCCGTAACATATATACAGTCAAATCTGCTTAATTGGAACACGTTGGCCCAATTAAGCGGCTGCTCCAGTTAAACTAACTAATAAATTCTAAAATAAAATATATAACAGGTAGGTAAATAAATAAGTAGATAAAAAATAATAATTAATGTACCTATTTTAATGCTTTATTAAAATAGATACCTAATTATTAGGTTTTTAGCGATCAGTAGTCAGTTTTGAAGGCGAAGATCGCCTTCAAAACTAGGCTACTGATATTCATGTCTCGCCCGCTAACTATAGAAAACCATTCATCTAATGCTTCTTTGACTTCTGGACCGTTTCAATCACCCTTTCTTTTGGATGGTCCTGAAATTTCTGTAATGCTCATTCCTCACCCAGTTGATTTTGTCAGCCGGATGGCCGCATGGTACCACCCTAGTGGATTCGGGTTCAAATCCGGGTCTCACACCTCCAGTTTTTCAGGAGAGGTCCGGGCTCGGCCCTTTGAACCCCATCCTTCAATCATCCGGTTGACCCCATCATGGGTGCTGGGCCAGCCTGTGATAAGCGCTATAAGTGGCCCCCGCCAGATACAGAATCAGGATATGGCGGCTTAATATAACTAACCTAACTCAGTTGATTTTCTTGTTGTAGGAGACTCGCTATGGTAGATTTTTGGTATACCAGTTATATCAGCGAGTCTATCATGGCTTATATTAATGACTGGCTTTTAATTTCATCCAGCAAAGCAATTTTATTTAAAAGTGTAAAATCGTTTAACTGCAGTGCACCTTCAATATAGGCTTCACTGCAGTTAATCGGTTATTTGCAGGAAAGTTATTAAGAAATGCTAACTTTTTCCGGGTAAGAACTTGTCAAATATTGGTTGTATATACAAAATAATTTATCATGAATTTGGAGTAAACTAATAATAAGTGAAAAGTCTTATTAGTAAGAAATTTATTTAGAAAAAATTTTAGGTATAACAATCAAAACTCGTTTGAATAAATTTTTTTATATATTTAATTTTAAAGGTGCTTATCTAAGCTTTATTTGAATATTTATTTGATCTCGAGCTATTCAAATAAAAATAACTCGAACTGTAAGTTAAGAATAAATATAATATTTATTTTTAACTTATAGAAATAATTTCATAGTAGGACAAAAAATAATAAAATTAAAACAAATGTATATTCATATCATATATACAAAAGGATCGCAATAACGCTTAATTATATAACGTACAATGAAAATTTTAAAATTTCCGTTTGCATGGATTAATAAATAATGGTTTATTTAATTTTGGCCTCTATGGAAAAGGAATAATCTTAGATATTATGTTTTTTATGTAATAAGTTTTATTACAAAATAAAAATTTTTTGAGTAATATTCATATTTTTTACCATAAAAATTCATATTTTAAGAGTATGTTTATTTAGGGATTTGTGAAAGAAA
>AYEL01073800.1:0-28887 GCA_000484575.1 Olivierus martensii
TGTATATAATATGATGGCGTTTGATCCAGATGCATTAGAAGACTATTTTATTTTTACAGCTATGAAAAGAGCAGCTAAGGAACATGAACATTTATATGAAAGAGCGATCTTTAATATAAATGATATACCACTTTCGAACTTTAGACATCTTTTTACATTTGAAAAAAAACAGATATTTTACAATTATATAATGTTTTTAAATTGCCCACGAGATTCGAAACTGTTGATAGACACATCATTTCAGGTGATTTATTTATTTATTTCGTTATTTAAATTTAAAATGTAGATATTATTTACATGAAGGTACAATTCTTATTGGCTTCCTTTATAAGGGAGCGATTACTTTGATTGGCTACCGTTATAACTTTATTTTATAATGTAATCTTATAACGGGAAGTTTCCGTTATGCTTAGGACGTTATGGGAGCTGTAAGATTATAACAGGTCTTTTTATAACGGAAAATACCATTGCGCAAACTCGCTAATAACTATTTTGTTTATAATAATTGATAGTAAATTATGGTTTCTCTGCATAAGTAGATAAGTTATGAAGTGATTTATGATTAATGAAATCAGTAAAGAAGCAAATATCAGCTTAGTTTCATCGAATTTATTTTGGCTTTGGAGGGCAAACGGTGGGGGCCAGAACCGAAATATTAAAAGTGCAAAATGTGTTAACGATTTGCTAAAGAGTGCAAAATAAAAAATTTAATAATTCAAAAGTGGGGGGTCAACTTCACACCGGTAACAGACATGGCCCCGATTTATAAGCCTCCATTTCCTTCAGAAAGTAGGCTAAAAACATTTATTAACGAAAAGTATTTATGCAATATTACACTGTGTATAAAATATAAGTACTTTAAATACAATTTAGTAGTCTATATCCGCTTATTTTGAAAGTGGATCATTCCAGATCAAATGATCGATTTTGAAGAACTTTAAGACTCGAAACTGGAAAACCATTATTATTGTAGCTCAAAAATCTGCTCTTTCTGTTGGTAGCAGAAAAAATTAAATTCAAAATATCAAACGCTGAGATATTTGCTCTCAAACATTGATTAAATTTGAACAATGATCTTATAACTTTGATGATAAAATTTTTGAATTTAGCACAAAAAAAAATCTGAAGAAGCTTACAAAGATTCAGAATGCAAGATGTTATGGTTGTGCAACAATCGTATTTGAAACTGAAAATTTTTCATGATTGAATTGGCATTACACGAATGACCTTTACAAGAAAGGCTTTGGTGCCTGAACTACATCATTTGAACTGAAATTTTGAATAGCTTCTTCTGAAACCTGTATGCATATTTTTATCAAATTTCAGCAAACTTGAAGAGGGCCGAACAGAGATCCTTAGGTCACTTGATATGGAATAACCTAAGTGATATCTGTGCCAATGCCACCAAGCTATTGGAGTTGGTTCATTCTTACTTTTGTTGCGATGCTTTCAAATGAATCGGTTTTTCTCGATACTCGATCGTTGATAATATGATCGAATATATTTCGAGCAAGCGATGGTACGTTGTTTTTGAAATGCCAATTTATTCTTTTAATAGGGCCCATGCTTCGTATCTATAAAATATTTACTTTGTAGGCTATATTCGCAAAGACAAAAATTAAGAATTATTCATTTTTCATATAAACATATGAAATATTTTTGTTAAATATTATTTTTAAATATGGTAAATGAAGAATACAGAAATAATGTTAATAAGTAATTTAAGTTTCTTTATGCATTCGAGTAGTTCTTAAAGAATGTAGAAGCTATTTGAATTGATAAAGGAATTTTCGATTATACAGGGTTGGCCAAGATAAACCGAACCCAACCAAGTAATCTTCTCCCATGTCGGGTTCGGTTTATCTTGGCCCACCCTGTATAATATGATATGCATATTGTATACTGTAATGGAAAATTGCAGTCGTGTCTGTTATTGATCAGATGCAAATGATTAGAGAAACTGTAGTGGCAAAAATTTGAAGCAAATCTAATAATTTGTTTTAATCATTTAGAAAATTTCATTACTGTACTTATTTGTGTTGGCAGAAAATGATGAAGAGGAAGACGATGATTTGAAATGTCCATCCGCTAACGGTAATTATCCTCATGAGTCCGATTGCAGGAAATATTATTCTTGTTCAAATGGCCTGGCGCGGGAGAGAAAATGCCGTAGTAATCAACTATTTGATGTCGACAGGGGAGTTTGTGAACTGGATTATCGAGTAGATTGCGGAGCAAGAATCGATGGTTTGTTACTCGTTTCTATTAATTTCTTTAATTCTGTATTCATTAATTCTTCCTTCATGTTTCGTAGATTCATCAAGTTCTAGTTCTGAAGAGAATTCATCTGAAAAACGGTATAAATGTCCGACAAGCAGAGGAAACCATCCTCATTCGGATTGCTCTATGTATTATCATTGCTCCAATAAAAAATTCGAGCTAAAGAAATGCCCAGACGGCCAACTGTACGAAGTAGTTCGAAGGGGCTGTGATCGATGGGATAAAGTAGACTGCGGAGCTCGAAGAGATCCTAAAGGTAAATTTCATATTTTTGAAATTAGCACGTCTTAAATTTTGGATAAAATTTTTAAATAATTAAGAGCATATTCGAAAATCGATAGCTGCCTAGATGAAATGATAGCTAAATATAACATTTCTATAAGTTAATTTGGTAGACTATGGCCCGGTTTTACCCTGCCCCTTAAAATTTCTGTTAGATTTAACCACTAGTTATCTATTTTACAGTTATTAGATAAATGTTAAGGAAGTTTAATGTCAGTAAAAGGCTGGTTTATAGTCCAACTGTAGCATGCGTTTCAAGATCGCTAGAAGTTACTGGAAGTATGTCGTTAGCGCCACGATTTATAGTCAAAGTCCCATCAGCGTCAAACTTAATGCAGCTTGTCGCCAGCGTCAACCGTCTAAAGGCTTGTTTATAGTCCGACGAAGCTAACGTTTCGTTAGCGGCTAGAACGTCTACCATGCTACGTTCCAATTTGCTTGTTTATAGTTAGTATTATATTGATATAAACAAGAGTAATCTTTAAATGCCTCAATAAAAAATTCAATATTGCTATTTGCACCAAGGACCTACTTAATTTGAACACCACCATTTTGTATCAGATAGCCAAGCATCGTGGCATAACCATAACGTTGAAACCTAGAACGAGTTCTAGGCTGTTAGTTACTCTGCCTTATGGATAACGTCGGAATATAAACCTATGAATTGTTTCTAACCTCGACGTCGCCGACGAGCGTCTCCGCCACGTCGGACTATAAACAAGCCTTAAGTTGAAAGTTGTTCAACTTGGATTCTCTCGCTAGATTACTGTAGAATACCTTGCGCTGTCCAAGATGGAGAGTTAAGAAAATGAAAAGGTAATCAAAGAGTTTCTGTTAAGTATTCAAAATCATCCAAATATATATGACACGCGGAAATGATATTATATATGTATGAAATAAATATATGTATATAAATAGTCTATATATTAAGCGGAGATGATATATGGATTATAATGTGAAGAAGCGGAACAGTTGCGAAAAGTTAATTAAGAAATAGATTAAAATTACTTTTGCATTGTCTACCTAAAGTTCTTTAAGTAATAATTTAGATGTTCAGATTGCAATTCTTGTATGAGGCTATGAGAAGCACTGATTCTTTTTTCTATCAAATATTGAACGAACATATAGTTCTTTTTCATTCAATCTTCTCATTAATAACATAAGTCAATAGTCTCAAATTCAAATTGCAGGTTGGCCGAATACGCCATTCGAAAGGAAATGAAGGGCCGAATATTTTTAAACAAAATTACAACAAAAGGAAAATATTTAAGTAATTACTTTTATTTTTCTTACCAAGAAATCGAAATAACATTAGACTATATACACTGACGGAAAAAAAAATCCCAACACCAAGAAAAAATTATTGTAGAGTAATATTCGATGATACTGAGAACACCAAATGCAAATTTTTTCGACTTGAGTCCGGAAGACTACTCCAAGTATTGAAAATCATTGAGTCTGCCATTGCCAACATTGCTGTGCCCAGTAGATGGTACCTGTGTGTTCATTTATTATGATTTATTAATCACTTTGTTTGGCTGCCTTGCCTACTATGTGCTCCACCATTCCCTCCATGCTAGTTTTTCCCTCCTGGCATCATGCTTCACGCATCTTAGTGTCACGAACTTTTGTGAGACCTATAAAACAAATGAAATCATCATTATGTGAGTAAAATTTTATAAATGAAACAATGATAGTTTTATTTTTCATTTTCAGTTTTACTTCAGAGCTAGGTGTACATATGGAAAGAGCCATGTGTGGCTTGCAAGCTGCAGTGAAGTGTGAAATTCATCCACATAGCCAACCTCTGAGTTAGTGATGATGAATTTCATCATCAACCCAGAGGTTGGCTATGTGGATGAATGATGAATTTCATCATCACCAACCCAGAGGTTGGCGGTCTGGTTGGTAATGATGAATTTCATCATTAAATGTAACTTCATCAGCCCAACTACAATTTGAAATTGATCAAAGGATTACAGAAATTAATAAATAACATAAATACACTGATGGAAAAAAAAGTTTTGAAAGAGCATCCATCTTCGTAAAGAATTATGCGCAAAAGTGATGAATTATTGAAATATTATTTCTTATTTCCGACGATGCAAAGTTTTATGGTTACAGTCTACCGCCAAACGCTGCAACTAAACGGAACTGCGTGATGCTGGACTATAAATCAGCTTAATCTAACTACTAATAGCATTTATCTAAGACTGAACTCATACGTACCACAGCAGAACCACACCACGACCACCAAACTGTGGTCGGCTTGTGGACGGTCGTGAATTATAATTATATTAATATAGAAACGCATAATCTACTCAGAGCGGACCACTAACTGAAGTCGGTTTCAACCGCTGTCTCAATGTGTGGTTCGTGTGAGTTAGATTATGTTTTTCTATACTAATATAATTCACGACCGTCCACAGTTTTGTGGTCGTGGTGTGGTTCTGCTGTGGTACGTGTGAGTTCAGCCCAACAGTTAAAGCTAATAGGAATTTTAATGGGACATGGTAATACCTGGCCTATATATATATAGTAAATTGTTATCTGGATTCCATGAGCTCTAAAAGACTACTTACTTTCATTTCAGATAGATTTACATAAGAAAATGTTATTATTATATGTGTGCCATGAATGCTCTCTACTGTATATAAAATTGGAATTTTTTTTGAAAACCATCTATAGATTTGATGACGTAAAACTTCTAAATAATGGAAATCTAACCTTATCCTTATTAAAAACATAGTGTATTCATAGATTTAATTTTTTGAAGAATGAAAGAATGAAAAGAGTGCCGGTAACCCTCGTATAACACGGTAGATAGGTTCCTAAAAAACTCTGTGTGGTGTGAAATTGTGCTATAAGAGAACCGGAGCCACTACAAAAAAGGGAGTTACGTTCTAAAACCAATTGAAAACAAATAATTTTTTTAATTCCACATAAGAAACTTAATTTATAATAAGAATATTAACAACACGAAACAAAGAAATAAAAAAATATATAGTAAAACAAAATGAAAGAAAAAAGTATACGGTCTATATAACATTCATTTAATAATTATATCTTCCTTAGCGCTGTTCGGTTATATATCAACTTCACTTTCTGATTTTTTTTCTACATTTAAAGTTTGTGTATCTTTCCTTCTCTCTATAAAATTTGTAATTGAACTCGCTACAAAGCAACGGTTCCTTAACACATACTCAAAAATTTTATGAATAAAAAAGTCTTTTTTTCTATTTCACATTCCTCTATCGAAGAATAAAAACGTACTTTTTATCCAAGGACAACGTTTGGAACACAAAATACTTGATGGTCGACAATTAACTCGATTTCAAATCGAAATCGAAAATAAACTATGTATCGCCCCTCTCACGGCAAACTAGCAAAATTGCCTTTATGACTAATTAAAATAAAAAAAACCTAATTTAATTGAAAGTACAATCTATAAATATTATTGATTGAAGTTCTAAAATTAAAGAGTTATCTGCAATAATCAGATAAATCGAATTATCTTGTTTTATTGGGAGTTATATGCTGTCATATAACAAATATGCTTATCCTGATATTCCATGCTTGACTTTTCATGTTTATAGTTACACTAACGAGCAACAGCATCAAACGAATTATGTGTAAGATGCAATAATATAAAAAGAAATGCGCTATCTATTTTCTTATCTTTTGTTGTATGAAAAGAGTTACGAAATCATATATATGATAATTTACATCAATAGATTTCATATATCCTGATTCTATAACTGCAATACCATGTTAAAATAATGTGACTATATCGCAGTTTAGAAACATGCCATATAGTCATATTTATTTTATTTTCTTTTCTAAACTATTTAGTGCAATTAATGTTGCTATAAATTTTAAAATAAACTAATAAATCTTTGGGAAACTGAAATAATATACAGCAAATATTAAAAGAAACGAAGAAACATGGTCTGTATTGGCAGAAAATTCGTTTATTTGTCAGTAGGAATAGAAATTTTTCCGATTTTTTAATATTACAATAACATCTATGTAAAATTTTGTTTATAAAATTTACATAATCCAATATAAATTTAATTTATATAATTATTTAATAATAAATATTTTAATTTTCATAGATCTGAAAACTCAGGGTGTCATTGAAGAACACTACTCTCAATTCTTTTTCAATCACTAGAACAAGATCAATATTTTCTCTTTGAAACAGCTACAGCAGAAAGTTTCTGGGTACAAGGATATTTGTATTTATAACCTTTTTGCTGATTCATTTTTTTTATCAATTTGAATTTATTATTTGTATTTGTTTGTCTCAAAAATGATGTTTTTATTAATTCTTGCACACCCCCCTTGCAATAGACTAGCATCCCACAGTTTGTAAAAACACTGGTTTAATGAACTTTTCATTTGCACTTTATGGAAATTTAACAAAAAAAAGATTTTGCATATCCATGTATCTTTAAAACTACATAAGTTTGGGAGTTATTATATAATAAATTAATAGATTAAAAATTCACAGGAGTAATATCTATATTTTATAAGTTTTATGGTATCTTATAACTGTATAGAAATTGTTATACTGTCTGATACAATACATAATAAAAAGTTTTAAAAAATTTAATTGAATAATAAAATTATAATAAATATTATTTTTTGCAAATAAATAATAATAATAGTAATAATTTGGATTCTTATTATTTGCATTGTTTAGTGATTAATATTTTGATAATTATTATATAAAAATAGAATTTTTAATTTTTACATATAACAATAATGGAATTTAAAAAACAAAATAATATATTTCATAAGCATTATCATTTTTTTAAATAAGTAATAAAGTAATTTTCAATTTCAGTTGGTGAGTCATTACACACTTTTTAGTGATGGATTGTGGTGTGCCCTTAATGGTCCATGCCTTATCAATCGTTCATCAGAAAATTCTTCCCAAAATAGGAACTCACGTAATCAACGTGACAGTCCTTCAATGACTGATAATAAAAATGTAAAAGCATCAAACAATCAAGGACAAATTTCATCAGAAAAATCAAAGACTGTTAGTGGTTGCCAAAGTCCAGCAATAGTAAGTGGAGAAAAAAATTCTTCAGCTTTCAAATCAAGCAAATTATTAAGTGGTTTAAATCAACGTGGAGGTTTGTTTACAAAATTAGTAGCTAGTGTTGCACCTCAAATAGTTTCACAAAATAATCAATCATCATCTGTAACTTCTTCAGTTAGCAGTGAAAGTTTAGAAGGTAATAGTGAACAAACTATTACTGAAATAGGTAGCCCACCTACTTCTTCTTATGTTTTATATCCTACTCCACCTAATACTACAAAGAGTTCAGACTGTTCTGTAACTAAAGATGATGCAGTGTCTCAAGATTTAAAGAAAGGTCGAATACAAAAAGCATCTAGCTTTGATCTTCTCCCAGCATTTTTCTCACTCTTCCTTTATGGTGATTCAAATAATGAAGGAGATAAGAAGAATAAAAGAAAAAGCTTAGATAATACATCAAAGAGAATAATAAATGATAGTGATATAAATAAATCATCTCATAATGAATGCAATGGTATTCCTCATGAACATGATAATAAATCTGGAGGTGATGAAATAAATAAAGTTCACAGATCTGCTCCAATTCCTGCACCCAGGCTATCACTTACTAGAAAATTAAGTCATGATCATGGACCAGTCTATGCAAACCGTGACGTTTTGATTACAACTGGACGTTCAGTCAGCCTTGGTGATTCTTCAACAACAGGATCAATTCCTGAAGAAGATGAGGGTTGTAGAAACAAATTACAGAAATGTGATCATCATATGTCACCTCCATTTATCAGAAGTGCCTCCTCCCCATCTGTTGTTTCTCATTTGATCAAACCAAAACCTCAACCATGTCCAAGGCAATCCCAGTTATCATCATCACCTGACTGCAACAGCATTAATATGGACTCACTGCCTACTTCACCACTTACTATTGACAATACAGTTTTAACACAGAATGGTAGTATATCACCTATTAGCAATGTTAAACCCATTCCAAGACCAAGGAAGAAATTCCATAATCAAGAAGGAAATGATAGTGATGCTATGAATTCTTGTGCCTCATCAAACAATACAAGTTCTCCAATATTTACAGAATTATCTGAGGTAAATAAAATTGTTTATTTCACTAAATTATAATTCAACAAAATTTATAGTGTTACTTTGATAATTAAATCCTCTCAGTTGAATTAACATTAGTACCAATGCAATTCTGACATTGATTGTACATTTTGAGATTAGATGTTGAAACATTATTGAAAAAAATCAACTAAAATCAATATAAAATTATTTTTGTTCAGAATCCTATTGCAACATCTTTTTCTTATGGCAGTAGAATGAAAACTGCTTTGAAAGCATTTTCATCAATGTGGACTGTTTTTCTTTTTTTCATAAATGTTTCATTTATGACCTTTTTATATATATAAAAAATATTTTATTTCTATAACTTTTAAGTATTTTCAAGTTTTTGTATATTTTTAATTTGTAAGATGATAAGCACAGTGGAAACACTGGTATTATTATAAGGGATATTTGATTAAAAAAAAACAGCTCTACAGCAAGTAAAAAGAAGTTTATTATGGTATAACGTTTTTGGACCTATGTTTAGTCCCTCATCAGTACCATACATTTATTTAAATACCATCTTTAACAGAACATTATATAATAGAACAATCATATTCAAAAATCGAATAAATTTTTTCGTTAAGAATCATTTAATGAAAAATCGTTTGCCTTTTCTTTTTTCATTTAGCAAGCAACTGTCAATAGTGAGACATCGTATCCATGACAATTCTTGCCTTTGAACTTCTATCAAAATTTGGATCATTTTGTATAAACTGATCTATAATTTCCGTAATAGTGGCTAAACTTGTTTTGAGAAAATCCGTTGCTCATAATAATGGCTAGACTTTAACTGTAAAATAACATTGATGAACGATCATAAATGTGAACTGTGATCACAGCAGACTTTCGTATGTACTGCAGTGAACTGATATCAAACACATGGCGAGATGGCATAGGAATATCAAAGCAGCAGATTAGTGCAATTTCAGATTTATGTGAGTATAACAATTTGAAAAACTGTGCCAGAGTGAATTTCTATCCAGCCATAGTGAATCAATAAAAAATATAGAATAAAAAAAAACGCATTAAAGATATATATAATTTTGTTATGTCTTATTTAAACATTGTGTAATTTTTCTATATTACCTTTACTACCTTTATTATGTTTATATTTTTCGTGTGTGTATTTTTGCTGTATAATATTTGAATATAGTTCTAATGTTTCGAATTGTAAAATATTCTGTTGTTCGATTTTTGAATATGATTGTTCTATTATATAATGTTGCGTTAAAGATGGTATTTAAGTAAATGTGTGGTACTGATGAGGGACCAGACATAGGTCCGAAAACGTTATACCATAATAAACTTCTTTTTACTTGCTGTTAGAGCTGTTTTGACTTATCTTTGGTATTAAGCAAAGTAGTTTTTTCCATATTGTTATAGGGATATTTGATCGATGATTTTCAATTGTGCAGCAACATAAATATAGTAATGGATACTTTTGTTTTTGTATATCAGTATTTTCTTGCATTTTTAGCAAATATTTCAAATAAATATTATTATTTGTCATTTCTAAAAATTTTATATTATTTTATTCAATTTTTCTAATATCATTGAATATTGTTGATTGGATATGTAAACAGATAATGTAAACATAAATACAAGTAACTCTTGAATTATGAATCCTCAAATTATATATTTTCAAAATTACAAAATTTGTACTTTTATAATATATAATTTTATTGTTACACATGGTTTACATGAATTTCTATGCATTCTTAGAAGCTTCTGTAAATAGAATAAAGGGACCACCTGAATGTGTCTCCCTCTGCCAATGAGAAGTGTGTAGAAACTTCCAGAAACTGACCTATTGTTATTGTTACACATGGTTTACATGAATTTCTATGCATTTTTAGAAGCTTCTATAAATAGAATAAAGGGACCGCCTGAATGTGTCTCCCTCTGCCAATGAGAAGTGTGTAGAAACTTCCAGAAACTGACCTATAATTTTATCTCAAATTATAAAGTCTTGAATTATGAACTAATATGGCAGAACCTAACTCTAGTGTTAATTGAGGGTTACTGTATTTTCCTTTTTGTCTAACTAAGACAATATATCTGCTTTATTTTCAAAATAAGTAAATAATTCCTTACATTTTTATTATTACAAGCACTACTTGTTACAAATATAATTCATATCTATGTTTTGTTATTAAGTTGTTTGTAACATGAATCCTGCTATTATTCTGCTTCCAAAAGTACTGAAATAACTTTATGTACTCTATTTTGTAATATATTTCATAATTGTATAAATCAAAAGTTTCATAATTCATAGATATTTTCTAGTATTAATTGAGGGTTACTGTATTTTCCTTTTTGTCTAAGACAATATATCTGCTTTATTTTCAAAATAAGTAAATATATTCCTTACATTTTTATTATTACAAGCACTACTTGTTACAAATATAATTCATATCTATGTTTTGTTATTGAGTTGTTTGTAACATGGATCCTGCTATTATTCTGCTTCCAAAAGTACTGAAATAACTTTATGTATTCTATTTTGTAATATATTTCATAATTGTATAAATCAAAAGTTTCATAATTCATAGATATGAATGAAAAGTTTTGATTATAAAGCAGATGTTTTTTGGTGTAATTGTCACCATCTTGAAATATTGTCATAATGCAAAGTTGCAAATTCTAATGAATATCAATAATAATAATTATAAACTAAACCTAATGGTTCTAACAACTCTGCAATCCAGAGTTTGGCCTGAGCTCAGGTCTTTAACTAAATTCTATAATTAAATTCAAAACAATCGAACAACACTTAATGTCTAACAGATGAAAACAAAACAACTGGAACTTACAACTATAAGTAACAAACAAGTGTTAGAACTAGAACGAACAACAATATTAGAAACTTATGCTAATAAATTGAAGAAATTCTCAAACAAATTAAATAATAAAAAATATAAATTTATTAGACTCCAAAACACTTACAAAAAGTGTTAACAAATGCTTTATTGGAACTATAATAAAGCAACAATCAGTTAATCAACAAAACTTGATTGATCCAATTCAAATATCAAAACAACTATTCACAAGAACAAATATTAAATACTAATTAAATCTACTACCTACACCACTGATACAAATTTCAAAGAATCGTAGACCTTTACAAGAATTCCAATGTCACTTAGCCAACCTTACATTGATACAACACCTTGTTGAGTCGTTGGTTACATCGGCTTTTATATCAAGTGACCTACAGTCCCGTGTTGCTTCATTTACATAAATACACGTAACAAGGTTACGTACAAGGTTAAAATTATTAGCTTACAGAGTTATTCATTCATATCATCCTCTTTACAATTCATTTATATATCGAACAAAACATCGATACGGGATCATTCTTATTTTCTCATATCAGATCAGTGGTAAAACTTATTTAGATTAGATGATGACGTCATTACCCGAGAAAGCTCGTCTGGAAGACGGATGTCCGTCCGTAACACGTGATTGCCAAATATTGAGATGGAAATTGTGGAAGTAAATCAAATCTTAAACTAAAATATAATACGTTAGACAATATTGAAAATAATGATAAATAATAAAAGAGTATAACAAAATAATAACAGAATAGGTCAGAGTTAACCTCTTCACAATAATATATTAACTAATTGTATAATTTTACATTATATTGATTGTTAGAACATTCTGCTATCATCATGTTTAAAATTCTTAGTTTTTGAATTTTTCTGAAATTTGAAAATGAAAACATGAAAGCATTTCATTCTTATAAATATGAAAACATTTGTAAGTATCAATGTTTGTAATTCAAGAAGTGTGTGTTCACATACATTACTATATATAAATTTATATTTTTATTTGCATAATTATATATTGTAAATTAATTTGTCATCATAAATTAATGATTTCTAATATTCTTCATCCAGAAATTTTCACTAAAATCCTTGCATTTATTCTATCATCTACTAAGTATCAATTTCCATATTAATAATTTAATCTTCCTCATTAAATAATTTTTTCAAAAATTTTTTCATTGATAAAAAACAAAATACCATTTTAATATCATATTGTTGGCTTCCAAAAGATCTAATTTTTCTAAAATATTAAATTATAAATTAGTTTTTAGCTATAAATAATACAAATACATTTACACTCCCAACTTATGTGGTTAATTTATCCAAAAAATTCTGTATAAATTGAAAATCATGTAAGTCCAACATTATTAAAATTTGATTACTAATACAGGCATTCATCTATAACCGAATGGTAAAATAAAATTTGTAATTTATTTTAACCATATAGAAGAAAATTTAAGGCCATAAGTGATAATTTTACAAAAATGTAAATTGTTTATTGAATTTTTCATTAGTTTTTTTATGGAAATTAAAAGACTTATGTATCCATATACAGTATTGGACAAAATTAGAGCAACTAGATATTTTTTGGAAAAAAAAATTTCCTTATTTATTTTATATTGCTAATATTGTAGAGTATGGAATAATATGCAAATTTTTATTTAATTAGTCATGTTTCTTAACTGAAACACACCAAAAAAATATAGTTATTGATCATTATCTAATTTAGCAGGAAAATCAACAGGACAAAATTAGAGCAACTTGCAATAATTTTCCAATGTAGAGGTAGTAAATATGCAAATTCTTGTTGTGAGTTGTCAGTACAGCATTCAAAGTGCACTTAGAAATGCCTAAAGGTAAAGATTATTCAGTAGATTTAAAGGAGAAAATAATTGAAGCTATTAAAGCTGGAGTTTGTCAAAATGATATTAGTAACCAATTTAGTGTGTCTAAAGATGTTGTTTCAAAGACTATAAAACTATTTAAACTTCGTGGAGTTATCATCAACCATAAAAGAGGGGGTCGACCACAAAAAACTTCAGAAAAATTAGACAGATTGATAAAAAGAGTCAGCCAAAAAAATCCAACATTATCAGCAAATTAAATTATAGGGGAATTAGGTTAAGTTGAGGTATCTTCTAGGACCATACAGCGTCACTTAGAGGAACAAGGATGTCCAGGAAGGCGGCCTTGCAAGAAACCACAACTTTCAAAAAAAATATTAAAGCTCGATTAGAGTTTGCTAAAACTTATTCAAACTGGACTGTTAACAACTGGAGAAAAGTGCTATTTAGTGATGAAACAAAGTATGACATTTATGGAAATGATGACATTTAATATGTTCATCGGCCCCAAGGCAAAAGATTGGATCCGAAGTATGTTGTTCCTACTGTTAAACATGGTGGAGGAAATATAATGGTCTGGGGATGTTTCTCTTACTATGGTATGGGTCCAATACATAAGATTTCCGGCACTATGGATAGGTTTAAATATCTTGATATCTTGAAAAATGTTATGATGCCCTATGCAGAGTGGGAAATGCCCTTAAAATTTATATTCCAACATGACAACGACCCAAAACATACGGCAAATGTTGTGAAGGACTGGATTGCAAAGGAAAAAATGAGGGTGATGAAGTGGCCAGCACAATCTCCAGATCTTAATCCCATAGAGAACCTATGGGAGATTATAAATAGGCAAATTTGAAAAGTTACCATTAGAAATAAGGTCCAACTTTTCAAAGCAGTAGAAAAGGCTTGGAATGCAGTTAGTTCTGAAACAATTGAAAAATTAATTGTTTCAATGCCGCTTAGATGTCAAGATGTCATTGCCAATAAAGGTTATTGGACAAAATGTTAAAAATTGTAAACATTTTTCTTTGTTTTTCTACAAGTTGTCGAAGTTGCTTTAATTTTGTCCTTTGTTTCTTTTTGTTTTCTCTGTTAAGTTTTCAATGAAAAGTATAATTGAAATAACTTGTTTTGATTCTGTTTGTATTTATTTATAAATTCTATGTAGAAAATTATTTTTTAAAACAACACAAAACTGTTCAAATTATGAATAATTAAAAGAATGCTATAGTTGCTCTAATTTTGTCCAATACTGTATCTCTGGAATGGCATAAATCAAAACTGTGTAAGTCAGGGACCTACTGTACAAACAAAACTTCACTTCTCTGAACTTTTCCAAGATTTCTCTTTGAGCTTCACTTTTCTTCTCTTCACTGAAACTTCTCTCACATACAAAAGAATGTGGCAGACTGTTTGTTCGTCAGGCCTGATTTTCACCATACTCCCTCAGCACTTTTCACCTACACTGTTTTATACCTACTACACTGAATTGTATGTATTCTGCACCAATTTACTCACAACCTAAATTGATACTCAAACCTCAAAAGAAAAAATAATACAAATAAATAATTATTATTATAAATAAATAATGATTTTTGTAATAGTAACATTTTAAAATTTACAAAAAAAGAAAATTATAGTATCTGCTTTGTTTTAAATAATTGTTCCTTAGGTGTGAGAAGTGAATGGCCCTAGGAGATGGATATGTAAAGAAGGAAGAGTTGGAGAACCAAATTTCATATCCCTAGCACATCTGCATCATGATAGAATAAGAACCTTTTGGTCATCCTTCATAAATAGGATGATATGAATTGTTTTATCTGCAAACTAAAAATTGGACTAATTCCAAATGCATTTCTTATCAGAAAGAGAGACAATATGGTTATTACCAAATGAGATTTTTACAATTTTCTTCAAGTAAAATCTGATGAGGAAAAGCTTGTGTGCCTTCAGGAGTTAGTACAATTTGACCACCATTGGTCAAATTGCCAATGCTAATGGTTAGTCAAATTAGCAAACAAGCTTTTTCTCGTCAGATTTTAATTGACAAAAAAATTGCAAAAATTTCATCTGATAATAACCATATTGTCTTTCTTTCTGATGAAGGGGAAAAGTATTTACATGAGAAATTGTTGATTAGAGTCAATTTAGTAGAATTGCTAGTCATCTTGCTGATCTTGGAAGTCATCATGGTATTAAAAAAAATTTAAGTTTTTGCATGAATGTATATAAATGAAGCTTGGGATTTATAAAAGTTGCTATAAAAACTTTGCCCTAGTGAAAAAACATGATGTGTAATTTAGAACTGTACTGATTAGTAACTGAATAACGAATAAATTAGCACTAATGGCAGTAGTGACTTCAAAATGTATTTATTTCTAAAGAACAAAGTATTTTCAGTCTAACAGCTGTGTTTACACTATTTTAAAAAAAGAGAAAATAAATAGAACATGTGTTCTTAAAATTTTTAAATTCAAATTGTGTATATACCGAATTGTGTGAGCTTAAAGCTTAATTTGGTTATAGAATTTAGATTACATAGGTATAAACATGATACAAATATAAATATTATTATATAAATTAAAATTTGTAACAAAATGTATATAAAATTAATAAAAATAAAATAAAAATAAAACGTCTTTGTTCTCTATGACATAACATCATGCGGACGATAAGTCTATTTGTGGTTTATCATCAATGGTGATGTTCTGTCTGGTAATTCGATGTAATTCCAGTGCTTCAGCCAAATATTTATGTTTAGTATTATTGACTTTTCAAACTAGTTTCACATCATCCCACTTTATTTGGAGGTCATCCTCATATGTTTTCATGGACAGTGCTGTAGTTAAGCTGTCATATGCAATATCAGATGTATGTTCCCGGATGCAGCGCTTTACAGCTTTATCATGACTCCTACGTAGTATTCTTGTCTATTGTTGGTAATATTGGATAAAGTATAGAGTATATTTCATGGACAGTGCTGTAGTTAAGCTGTCATGTGCAATATCAGATGTATGTTCCCGGATGCAGTGCTTTACAGCTTTATCATGACTCCTATGTAGTATTCTTGTCTATTGTTGGTAATATTGGATAAAGTATAGAGTATACTCCAGCGAGGTCAAGTTCTGGTCTTTTATCTTTATCATTGCATAATAATTGGAAGATTATTGGGTTCCTCCTGTAGGTAATTTCTGCTTGTGTCTTACCAACTATATTTTTAACCACTCTAGATTTCATCATTCTAAACGGGACATAAACCCTACGTGTGTTGTGACTCGAGTGTGTAACGTTATTGGAAAGGGGTGAAACACCCTGCGCTTTCATAGAAATTGACTTCTGAACTTTACTATAGACTTGATTTATAAATAATCTTGAGTAACCGTGTTGGATGGCTACATTGCACATTCTCTGTTTTTCCATTATCACCACTTGGGAGGTGTTACAATGGGAGTATATATGCCTGAAATATGCCTCAAGGGCTGCTCTCTTGTATTTGACTGGGTCGCTGAACCACTTAGGTATTATAAGACTAGGTGCAGAGGGCTTAATATAGACTCCTGTAGAAAATCCATTGGGAACCACTTAGGTATTACAAGACTAGGTTCAGAGGGCTTAATATAGACTCCTGTAGAAAATCCATTGGATGTTAGTGTTAACATTATATCTAGGAAATGTATATTTTTACCTGGACCTTGTTCTGTCTTAAGTGTAAGTCCATAAGCAGGATCAGAGAACATCTGTATTAATTGGTCTGCTTTATGTTCCCCCTTCCATAATATCAATATGTCATCTACGTACCTTGTATATAATAACCAGTTCACTTGTAGCATGCCTATCACGAGTTCTTCCTTTTTTACGGACTACCATTTCAGCAATGGGGCTGCCAATAGGTACTCCCTTCATTTGTTGGTAGTAATAAGTACTTGCTTATTACTACCATATTCTATATATTTTCTCTTTTTAAAATAGTGTAAATGCTGATGATGGTCTAGCTGATAGACTGAAAATACTTTGTTCTTTAGAAATAAATACGTTTTGAAGTCACTACTGCCGTTAGTGCTATTTATTAGTCATTGACTTAGTGTTATAGGCAGTTTATATATCTTGTTACAAATGATTAGTAACTTTCAATTTTCTCTTGTGGCATCAACAACTGATTGCTTTTTTTGTATTGGAATATGAAGGTTGTAGAATATATTATTATTTAAAGTTATTTTTTCATTTTTGATTAATAAATTTATTGTTGTATTGGATCTTTGAATTGATAATTAAGCAAGTACTTATTACTAACTTGTTTATGTTTTATTATTGTTTCAGTAAAGCTCTTTTTAACACTTTGTCTTTTTGGATTCAATAAATTATTTTTATTATTTAACTTTATCTGTTTTTAAATTTATTTACTTTATTAGCTTATAAGTGCATTAATATATTTTCTTCATTTTTGTTCTAATACTTGTTTATTATTTTAACAATCAGGTCTTGGTGTGTTGTATTAGATTTGTTAGTTATTTCAGAATTTACTTTCTAGAAGTTAGAAGACTTGGCCAAGTCAGAATCTGGATTTGCAGAATTGTATAATCCATTAAGTAGATTTAATTATTGTTATAGGGTTGTTCACAAAGTAATTTTGTTTTTTTCATGAAAATGAAGTGGCAATTTTTTTGTAGTATATAAGTATTTTATTTAATTATGTATGTGACCATTTTGTTCCAATACATTTTGCCATCTTTCTAGTAGTAGCATGATTCCATGCTCATAGAATTTCTGAGAGGAAAGTAGAGGAGAGAACAATTCAATGAACATCTCAAGATATAAGTAAGAGGCATATTTATATGAAAAAGAGGATGACTATGATGGAAACTGATATGATATGTAGGGATATGTACACAATATTAATATATGTGTGCCTGATCAAAAGTATGTAAGGAGGAATTTCCCATCTCTTCTGCTTTTTTTATTTAAGTACTCTTTTCTCTCATAATGACATGAACATGATGATATCTTTGCCTTCTGATTTAGAGATGTATTTTCTTTTTTACAGAATTATATAGGATAAAGCAAAAGTAAAGAGAAATATCAATAACCAAGGGCACAGTAGTTTCTGAAAACTGGTCATTAATCATATTCTTAAATCTGTATAAATTCCACAACAGCAATCAATTCCATCTTCCTATCTTCATTAGACTCAATACAAATTCTAACAGAACTATCTTCATCTCACTTACTGGTTAGTATTAACATTATGCTTATTTTTCTTATTGTTGGTTGGTTGAATTTTTTATTTCTTTTGAAGTATTTTAAGCATGAATTTGTAGTTGTTAGTAAACATTCTATTGGGTTGTTTGGAAAGTAATTTCGCTTTTTTCATGAAAATGAATGACAATTTTTTTATAGTATATAAATATTTATTAATTATATATTTTTTTTATAGTATATAAATATTTTATTTAATTATATATTGACCATTTGTCCAACACATGTGCCTTTCTGTAATAGCATGATTCCATGCTAATAGAATTTCTGATCTTTTCTTGCAAAAAATTGATTTTGGTCCAACACATGTTGCCTTCTTTCTGGTAGTAGCATGATTCCTTAGAATTTCTGATCTTTGCTTGCAAAAACCTGAAGCAAGTGATTTTTGACATCCTCATTTAAACTAAGTGTTTTGCCATCTAAAGAATACTGTAAAGACCAGAATAAGTAATAATTGGAGGGTGCCAGATATGGTGAGTATGGAAGCACATCCTATCCAAGCTGTAACAGCTTCTGGTGAGTCATCAAACTTGTATGAAATTTGGTGAACCAAGTGGATTTTTGACATTCTCATTTAAACTAAATGTTTTGCCGTCTAAAGAGTTCTATAAAGACTGGAATAAGTAATAATCGGAGGGTGCCAGAGCTGGCAAATATGGTGGGTGTGGTAGCAGATCCCATCCAAGCTGTAACAGCTTCTAGTGAGTCATCAAACTTTTATGAGGTCTGGCATTGTCATGGTGAAACACTATGTCTTTTCTGTTATATGTCAAGTCATCAAACTTGTATGAAGTCTGGCATTATCATGGTGAAACACTGCCTTTTCTGCTAATCAATTCTGGCCTCTTCTGTTTAATGGAATCACTCAGTTTGTCCAATTGGTGACAGTACATTTTTCTAATTGGTAGCAGTACACTTCTGAATTAAATTAATTTTGTCTGGAAGAAGCTCAAAAAAAAAAAACAATTCCTTTTGAAATCCCACTAAACAAAAAGCATCATTTTTTTTGATGAATATGGGGTCTCGGAGTGAATTGTGGAAATGTCTGGAAGAAGCTCAAAAACAATTCCCTTGAAATCCCACCAAACAAAGAGCATAATTTTTTTGATGAATATGGAAACTTCCGAATTAAATTAATTTTGTCTGGAAGCTCAAAAAAAAAAAACAATTCCTTTGAAATCCCACTAAACAAAAAGCATCATTTTTTTTTATGAATATGGGGTCATGGGATCTCGGAGTGCTTTGAGCCAATTCATTTCTTCTGCTCCATGAATGCTTGGGTTCAACTTTATTGTAAACAATTTATTTTCGTCAACAGTTATAATCCGCTTTACGTTTGAGCAGCAAATTACAGAATTTGATGTGATGGAGCAAATCTTTCTTTATGAACATGTACAACCCAAATATCAATGTTTCAGCTGGTCAAAGTTGAATTAAATAAATTCAATCTTCCAGCAATTTCTCATGTTGTTATTCAGTGGTTTCCTTCAACCAATACCTTTATTTTGTCATCATCAGTTTCAACTAACTTTCCTGCACGTGGTGCTGAGTGCTTTGAGCCGGTTCATTTCTTCTGCTTTATGAACGCTTGGGTTCAGCTTTATTGTAAACAATTTATTTTCATCAACAGTTATGATTTGCTACAGAAAGGGATCATTTTCTTCACATTTGAGCAGCAAATCACAGATGTCAATGTAATTGAGCCTGTTAGCACATTTTCTCCCTACACTTCACATAACTTTTTTTTTGCTTGAACAGCATTTTTACTTTTTCAGTAATAAAAAAGCAAAACATGCCAAAAATCTCCATTTTTGATAGGACACCAAAAAAAAACTACTGCACAGAATCAAAAAAAATTTTTATAAATATACTTTGAAACGTCAGCTGTCAAAATTTACAATGACAATATGGCTTAGAATGAAATTGACGAGTAAAAATACAACTAATGCCACTGGTGGGAAAAAACTTTCCGAACAACCCAATAGAATGTATATTTATTTAATAAATTAATATGATTAAATGAATAGCATACACTATAATGCTGCTATAAGCAACCCTGAAATAATGAACACCCACATTTATCAAATGTTTTGGTATGAAATGGTTGGCCAGTCTATCTTTCCTATATTAAAAACAACATGTATAATAAACACTACTATAGCAAACAATCTCTGTTTTATGAACTGATTTTATGACATGTAGTATATCATCCAACTTTGATATAATTACTGCAAGTGTGCAAATTTGAATTCCCATTTTGTAAGTGTTCATAATTGTCTTTGATTTTTGAATTTTGTGTCTGTTAAGACTGTTATAATGTTGGTTATAGTGATCTGTAGTATATCATCCAACTTTGATATAATTACTGCAAGTGTACAAATTTGAATTCCCATTTTGTAAGTGTTCATAATGGTCTTTGATTTTTGAATTTTGTGTCTGTTAAGACTGTTATAATGTTGGTTATAGTGATCATTACCGTGAAGAATATAAGTATCAATAAGATTTCGCGTTCCAGTTTGACTATATAGTCTATCCAATTAATTGAATGAATAAATTCTTCAAAAACTATGATTTTTTCCCGCTGTAGTCGACTGTGTTGTTATGCCACAGAACTCAATTAACTTCTTTAAATATTTATTAAACTTCTTACAAACTTTTGATGAACTGGCACATTACAGTATGCATTTCGGCAATTCTTGTCATGCTCTTCAGCTAGTTTTATACATATATAAATCAGCTCATCATTTTTTACAAAGATTTTTTTAAATACCTTTGTAAAAAATCTATGTAAAAAATGATGAGCTGATTTATATATGTATAAAACTAGCTGAAGAGCATGACAAGAATTGCCGAAATGCATACTGTAATGTGCCAGTTCATCAAAAGTTTGTAAGAAGTTTAATAAATATTTAAAGAAGTTAATTGAGTTCTGTGGCATAACAACACAGTCGACTACAGCGGGAAAAAATCATAGTTTTTGAAGAATTTATTCATTCAATTAATTGGATAGACTATATAGTCAAACTGGAACGCGAAATCTTATTGATACTTATATTCTTCACGGTAATGATCACTATAACCAACATGAGTAAAAAACCACTACCTAACTAATTAACATTGATCAATAAGATTTGTTATTGATGCAGTCAAGAGTTGACAGAATAAACTTGTAAAATCTCTTGTTTCTATCATCTCCTTTCTTTGTTTTAACATTCCAAGGTCCATAACATTGGTGCCAAGCTTTGTACTTTTAGCTGCCTGTGTGTAGAATTCAATTTTGTTCGAAGTTTGATATAGTATACAATATTAAAACTTAAAATTAAAATATTAGATGAAATGAAAAAATGATTGAAAACAGAGATTGCAAGTGTCTATGGAATTCCAAAAAGTTCTTTGTCCACAATTTTAAAGGATGAGAAGAAAATTCATGAATAGTAGAGCACATGGTATGAAAAGTAGTGTAAAATGCATACAGAATGCTAATTGTCTTCATGTTGATGTAGCTGTGAATTTATGATTATAGCTGGCACATGCACAGTAGATACTAATCTCTGGGTCTATATTACAACAAAAAGCACAGAATTTCACTTTAACATTGGGTGTAACAACTTTAAAACTAGTAACAGTTGGCGAGATCAATTCAAAACTCACAATGAATTTGCATTTAGTATAATGTGTGGTGAAAGTGCAAGCATTGATCCAAACACAGTAAGTGATTGGATAAATGATACACTATTCAGATTTTGTGAAAGATATGCCCATGGAATATCTTTAATGCTGATGAGACAAGTTTGTTTTACAAACTAACACCAAACAAAACTTTAGCATTTAAAACAGAAATATGCAAGGGAGGAAAAATCAAAAGAAAGGGTTACTGTTTTACGGCCTGCAATATGAATGGCAGTGAAAAAATTCAGGTTCTGGTTATTGGAAAGTTGAAAAATCCAAGATCTTTAAAGAATTACTACATGCTCCTATTGATTACTAGTCTAACAACAGTGCATAGATAACAAGTGAAATATTCAATTGCTGACTCTAAAAATTGATAGGAAATTTGCACAACAGAAGTGCAACATTTTGATGTTTGTGAATAATTATCCATCTCATAATAATGTTCCTGCATTAATCAACATCAATTTTTGTATTTTCCAAAATATACCATCTCCAAGCTGCAACAATTGGACCAAAGGATCATCCACTTTTTAAATGCTCTTACAGGAAACATCTTGTTTCTCACATGCTTATGAATATAAACAAACAAACAAGTGGCCTACAGATCAGTTGATCTCAGAGGTACTATGCATATGATTTCTGGTGTATATAATGACATTAAAGCCACAGCTGTATAAAACTCTTTTAGAAAATCTGGATTCTTGTTACTTGAAAATGATGTTTTTTATTATAATGACAATAGTTCTGTGGCAGAAGATAATAACCAGTCTCTTACACATTTGTTCATGAACCAAGAAACCTGGAAAATATTTACTGAAGTTGATAATGTCACAGTTGAAGGCTATATTCCATGTAATGAAAATGCATTTATAGAAATGCTGCTTACTGATAAAAATTGTGCACAAAATTACAAGTACAACTGTAAGCTAAGATGAGGATGGAGGCATATCTGAGAAAGAAGCTGAAAAAAGCATTACAGAGAGAAAACTAACATTAGCTGAAGCTTAATGTTGGTTTTCTAAAACTCTATTTTGAAAATTCTGACATTTCTCAGAATGAAACTGTTTTTGACAATCTTCACAAAATTGATAATGTAATTACAGATCAGTTGTTAAAGAAATATAAGCCTACTGTTCACAAAAGAAAAACAAGCTTCCTTTAAGAACTTTTAAAAACTTTCAAATTAGTGTTTTTTGTTTTATTTGCTGTCAAATTAAACCCAATGTAGAACATCAAAATTTGTGCTAATATTGCACCCTCACAAATTTATTAAACATCTCTAATTGTCTTTTTTGATGAGTATCCCTCTATAACAAACTAGAACTTGTGATTTCTATGAGTTTGTTATAAAGGAGTTACAGTCAATGTTGTAATTCAGCTGGTTTGCACTGCTTCGACTGAACTGGTTATTAATTTTTTAATGTTCTTTAATTTATGTAATTTTGTTGGTATTGTTCAGTCTTCTACAATTCTTAAATATAAATAAAAATATTTTGTAAATTTCTTCAAGACCCCTGACATCAAATTTAAGTGAACCAATTGTTAAATAATTTGAATATCATACAGAGACGTAACTACGGTTGGACCATGGCCCATGCATTGAAAGTTCTGGCCCATATGCTGGCCCACTGACCCACCCTGAATATATAACCCGAAACGTAAAATTGAAAACCGCAAGAGTTCAGCTCCACTAACCCAAGATGCCTTGAGTTTTGTAAAAATGAAAATTTGCCGAATACATTAAACAGCTCATAATTCAAGACGCCTTGTATTCTGTAACAAAATCCAAGACGCCTTGTATTCCGTAAAAATGAAAATAAAAAACCTAATCCAAGACGCTTTATATTCCGTAAAAATGAAAATGAAAAACCACAAATATAATTTAAGCCCACATAATTCTGTTAGCAAGGTAATAAATTTATTGGCATAAAACGTTTTCGGACTACATCTAGTCCCTCATCAGTATGCCTCTTGTCAAGTGAAAATTACAAAAATATACAAAAATCGAACACTAATTTAGAACAGAATGTATAATCGTTGTACGTAAAGCAAGTGGTAGTATATATATAATTTCATGCTAATAGGGATAAAAATCTTTATTCACAAGCTGCAAAAAATGCGTCCTTTGCACATTTTATGCAGTACTTAATTAATGCGATTACGTCCTTTGCACATTTTACGCAGTACTTAATTAATGCGATTAGCTGGAAAGAATAAACAAATAGTAGAAAATAAATCAAGCACTAAGTAGCAGAAATTTTCAACAATAACACCAATGATATGCCAATACCATCCCCGCAAGGTAATATGCCGGCACGAACCACAAGTACACAAGTTATTTGTGTACTTATATTTCTACATCACTTTATATTTTTGATTTATTTCAGTATCCTGCCCCTCACATTTCAGAGTTCAATCCTTGTTTCTTTAACAAAGGATAACTCTTAAAAAACGGAAACAACCTAAAAATAATGCGGTAAAAAGCATTTTATTACAAATTTGTTCTTAATTCTGCTCGTAAGTGGTAAAAAGCATTTTATAGCAGATTTGTTCATAATTCTCCTCTTCCAAAGTAGCGTGTGTAAATAAACTTCAAAGCTTTTTTTAACTCGCACATACACTCTTACCCCATTTCGGGTTAAGTGTAGAGTAGTTGACAATTTGTACGATCTTGTAGCAAATTTAAAATTTTCAAGGATGAATTAAACCAGTAATAGCTGTGCAATGCATTGTTAACAACCCTTGTTAAATATTTATACAATAGGTTAAAATACTTGCATTTAAAGTCCAATGTTGCAAAAACCACTCTGCACTTATCTTTTAAATAAAAATCAGATGGTTATTATCATCGACATATTAGTGAGAATAATACAATTGTGTAACAAAATCACCCTTTTATAATTAGAGGTGACATCATTGACATATTAGTGAGAATAATACAATTGTGTAACAAAATCACCCTTTTATAATTAGAGGTGTAATAAACAAGTCGATGCATGATATACCTTCCCATTTCTGTTTCAAACAAGTTCACGCTGTCCCTGCATGCTATTCAATGCATTGCATGACTTAGATACCTAGCCTTTTTTGTTATTTAATTAAACATGCCACTCTTTTATGGTTGTTTTCTTAATTAAGGATTGCATGATAATTTTAGCCAAAGAAAAAATCGACAAATATAAATTTTGATTAATTAAGTATTTAACTTATAAATACAGTGGATGATTGGTTAATGAACATAATCTGTTCCAAGACAATGTTTGTTATCCGAATTGTTCCTTAACTGAATTACGAAATTTAAATTGCATGATAATTTTAGCCAAAGAAAAAATCAACAAATATAAATTTCGATTAATTAAGTATTTAACTTATAAATACAGTGGGTGATCGGTTAATGAACATAATCCGTTGCAAGACAATGTTTGTTATCCGAATTGTTCCTTAACTGATCATCGATTTACCATAGGTTTTTTATTATTTTACTAAGTAGGATTTATATATACCATCGGACTATAATTATTTTACAAATTATAAATATATGTAAAAATTTGTTTATGACCAACTTCTATTATTATAATATTGTATTTTTAAATCTAAAAAACGTACGCGCTATTCCGTTCTATTATTCCATGTAAGTTTGTTTTAGCAATGTTCGCTGATGATGACCAAAACATGGTCGAAAACGTTTCGAATCCTAAATAAATAAAAGTATTTATTTCTGCTACTTAGTGCTTGATTTATTTTCTACTATTTATATTGAAGATAGCAGTTTTATGTATGTCTTATTTAGAATAAATAAAGTTTCAAAATACTGGTAAATATATAATTATTTATTTGATATCAACTCAATACAAAATTATGCGTTGATTTTTGCTTAATGATGCAAAACAGTTGATTACTTTATCCAAATCGACAGCTTTTGCGATTTTTCTCTCGATGAACATGATTGCTAAATTGCTTAACCAAATCATTAAGCATTCTGTTATGTAAATACAATTTAATAAAGCACATACGGGATAATGTTCATTCAGTTATATAAATACGATTTAATAAAGCGCATACAGGAGAATGTTCTTTCACATTGTCAAAAAAAAGCTGGTTACGTCACTGATATCACCACTGGTTATATTGTATTTTGTATTAAGAGCTGGATTTGTATAAAGAAAGAATTGCCAAATTTTTAGGCTCTGAGAGTGACATGTGCTAAAATTAATGATAAATGGTCTACCAGCAATGGTGTCATTTAGCCAGTTTGCCCAAACTGATTGTTAAAATATACATTATACAACAATTGGAAATTTTTTAATAATACATACAGCATTTTCATTTTGGCACAAATACATAAAACCAGTTTTAATACACAAAATACTGGCTAAGAACAACTATTCTAGAGGTATATTTTTCCTTTCCAATTAGATATGAGTACAATTTGAAATGTCTTCATGACTTTATTAATGTTAAATAACTCCATTATCCACTAGGCCATCATCATTAATTATTGAAAGGAAGAAGTAAAAAATAATTAAATTTTAAACTAGTTACCATATATACTCATGTATAAGTTGATCCATAAGCTGACCCCCAACTTCAGAATTTAAAAATCAGTAAAAATTTGAAATGTGTGTATAAGCCCCAACTTTCAAATATTAGAATAATATGACATTCATTGAAATAAATAGATAAATTCTTTTATAATTTTAAATATTTTCTAAATCCAGTTCACTATTGGAATTTATATATTCCAATAGAGAACTGGATTTGGAATATAAGGCCAGTTAAATCAAATTCCAGATTTTAAAGTGTTGAAACATCACAATGCAACACTAAGAGAAAGCTAGATAAACAGCAGGACATGCTCACTTTGTATAAGGTCCAATTGATTTCTCTACAATACAATTTCATTGAACTGTTTAGCAGAAATATTAAAAAAATATTAAAAGTATGTCATTTATTAATTTCAACTAAAATATTGAACAAGGTATAAATGATAAAAAAAAATCAGAATTAAAAAGTGTGCTATGAAAAGTTTGTTCTAATTGACAAAAGTAAAAAGTTGATTAGTTAACATAATTGCTAGGAGCACAAATCTGATATCTGAAATTGGCCATAAAATAACCATCCTGTATTTTCTAAATGATCAAAAGTACCAGAAAATGCACAAATTGTCGATAAGAAAGATTAATACATAGATCCCTATATTTCTATTTAATATTAATTGATGATATGTATAGTAGTGGCTACCATTTTTATTTGCTACAAAAATTGGTCAATACATATTTAATCTTATTTATGAAACATCCAATAAATTAATATTTTTGCATGTTTTTAAATATGAATATGAATAATCATATACATTTGCATATTTTTAATAATAAAATTATTATTAAAAAATAATTTTATCATCTTATAATACAACATAACTATTGCATTAATGTTTAACATTATTATATATTATAAAATCATAATAATAGAATGAGCAGATGATCACAGATGTTGATGCAATAGAGCAAATTTTTCTTTGAGAATATGTGGAACCCAAATATCAACATTTCAACTGGTCGTGAACAGTTGAATTTAATAAATTCAATCATGTAGCACTTTTTCATATTGTTATTCAGTGGTTTGCTTCAACCAATACCTTTATTTTGTCATCATCAGCTTCAACTAATTTCCCGCACGTGTGCATCTTTAACATCAAAATTGTCAGAATAAAATTTTGCAAACCAGTTTTGGCACTGGAATTCTGTTAACACATCTTCCTACACTTCACATAACTTTTTTCTTGCTTGAACAGCATTCTTACTTTTTTAGTAATAATAAAAAATATTAAGTCAGTAATAATAATAATTATTATTACTTTTTCAGTAATATTATTTTTCTAGCCATTATACTACATAAAGCAAAACATGCCGAAAAATCTCCATTTTATTTTCCATTTTTGATAGGACACAAAAAAAAACACGGAAATCTCCATTTTATTTTCCATTTTTGATAGGACACACAAAAAAACAACTGCACAGAATCAAAAAAAAATTTTTATAAATATATCTTGAAACGTCAGCTGTCGAAATTTACAATGACAATATGGCTTAGAGTGAAATTAGTGGGTAAAAATACAACTAACGCCAGTGGTGAGAAAAAAACGAAATTACTTTCCGAACAACCCAATAGTTCAGCTTCTATTCTGTTTTCGTAATTTTAATCCAAACATCCAAAAAATATACTTTGTGTGCATTTATTTTTGTTTTATATTTAAAATCTTAATTTCAAATCAAATCATTAGACTACAATAGTGTTTCTTCTGCTGGCATTTTCCATACTATGGAAATACACTAATTTCAAATCAATCATTAGACTACAATAGTGTTTCTTCTGCTGGCATTTTCCATACTATGGAAATACACTGACGGAAAAAAAAATCCCAACACCAAGAAAGACTTGTGTTAGATAAACAAAATTTGGTAGGCGTGTTTATACATCTGAAAGATGACATCGATTCAAATTTCGCGCTTTGCGCATAAGTGTGGCGCTAGTAGCTCCACTCGGAATTTGCAAA
>AYEL01073801.1:0-23131 GCA_000484575.1 Olivierus martensii
CCTGCGAGAAACATGTTGAAGAATTAAACAATAGAAATTAACGAAAAATTGTTGTCTCAATTAAACGACGTCAAACAGTGCTTTGCCGTAGAAATTATAAAAAAAATAAAAGTGGAATGCAGCAAAACACTATTGATAGTTTTCCCATACTAATTAAATATGTTGTGTTTGAATAAATAAACTGTGTTATAAATTGTAACAAATGCATACGTTATTAATTTTATTAAAGTGTAATCATTTTGTTTCATTTAAGCATGCTGTATTATAATTAACCTGTATAAGCCTGTATAAACGACCAGTTTTGAGAGGAACTGGAGGTGGTCGTCTTATACAGGTTCTACTGTTTGTATTATTGTTATTACATATGTAAGGGTCACGAATTGCATCCCCCCGAACGGAGACAGAGTCGGGAAAATTCCAAGGAAAGAGGAGACATTTTATTAAAACAAACGAAAAGAAATACGACGACAGTTGGAGATCGCGAACTTCGTCCATTATAATAATAAATCGAAGATAATGTTTATACCAAATGTCTGCCAGAGAGTCGCGAATCGGACACCTGTCTCGATGAATGGCATCTGCAATATAATCAGAAATAATCTTTTAATGGCGAGAGAATCTTATTAATGTCATACATATCCCTACACATCATACCAGCTTTCTTCATAGTCATCCTCCTTTTCATATAAATATACCTCTTACTTATATCTTGAAATGTTCATTGAGTTGTTCTTTCTTCAATTTCCTCAGCCTTCCTATCCCATTTTTATCATTCATCTGTCAAGCATAGATTTGTTTTGAAGAATCTGTTCTTTATAGCTTATAATTATTTCTGTAAGGGGACTAGTCATAGCAACCCTTTTCATATACAGATAGTAGCATTCTTGTTAGATACAGTTATGGTAGACTGTCTGTTAATGGATATCTTTTGAATCCATATTGTTTAGAATGCTGTTAATATACTTTAAGAGCATTCTATACAATAGCCTTGTTGCTACTTCTAAATTTATAGATTGATATAATGATATGCAAGCAGTCGTCTGCTTATGATGTAATTATGTTTTGATAGCCTATTGTAAATTGAAAATGATCAATAATGGTAGTAATTTTAGTAATAATAATAGATAATAGAATAGCAAATTCTTCAAGATGATAAAATTATCCAGATTTGATCCAAATCCTCCATGATAATAAAATAATCCAAATTGAACTTGAGCTTCAATGTGTAAAATCAACCAGAATTGAATCTGAATCCCTAAGATGGTAAGAGATTACTATATTTTTCTAGCCATTATACTACAAAAATTGGCAAGTTTGCCTTTACAATATTCCAATCATAAGATTGGATTAATTAAAAAAGTTAATTAATGGGAAATTCCATAATAAGAAATTTCATAGGTTAACATCAAAATGAAAAAGAACACAGTTCATTTGAATTTCTTTATTCAGTTTACAACATATTCCATAAATCTGAACTTTCTATAATATATCCAAGAGATATCTCTCATTTTGTTGCTAGTTGTAAAAATAAAAAATTTATAATTAAAATTTTTCAGATAAAATAATAAATGCATTTTATTAAATTCTAAATCATCAAAACATTATTCATGTGTTTGTTTATAATTTTATAATCTGGAATTTAAAAAAATAAATTAAAAAATTAAGATACTAAAGTAACAAATATCAAATTCCAAACAATAAAATTTTTTAATTTTTTATATAACAATTAAATAAAAGAAATCTTTAAATTAATAATCTAAATTTAAGCTAATTATGTAATTAAAATTTGGACTAGATACTTACCATAATTCTTTGATATAATGTACTAGAATGTTTACACTGGCTTATAGGTACTCATGTTTATTGTATCCTTATTTTATAGAATGTTTAGATTTAGGCCCAGTTTTATGATATTCAGTTAAAGTTCTTATTAATTTTAATCATCAGTTAATGAGACATTGTAAAACTGGGCCATATTGATAATTATACTTTGATATGTATATTCAAATTTAGCTTGTGAATAAAAATTTTAGATAATATTTTAAAAAGAAACTCTATTTTTAGTTTCATCAAGATATGGGATATTCGTCCAGAAAAGAAAACAAAACAGGATGAATTATTCTCTATTATTATTAAAGCTTATATCAGTATTTATGCATCGCTTGATTTAGTGTGGAACCCAATCCATTCTGTGAATATGCATGATATTCAGTTTTTTATAGATAAAGAATAAAATTATTATTAAATATTTAAAATAGTACAATTATTTTTAGGTTAAACTTACACCACCCACAAATGGAACTATAAATAATGTTTCAGTTTTTTATTTTGATATTAAACCTATTGAAGATAAAGGTAAAAAACTGGTAAAATATTCAAATTGAGATTCTTATAAATCTGAATTTATATTTTGTTTAGAATAATCATGAAGTTTTAAATATTTTATTTGAAAATAAAATTATTTTCAGAAAGTTTAGATGACTGTACAAAAAAATTGACTTTTCCTAGTTCCAATTTTCTTGGTGGCACTATGGTATGTTAAATATAATGATATATATATTTTTTTTTAATTCTTTATTTAATATCTACATTTGAAAAATTTTGTTTTGATAGGGTGGAGATATTTTTTATGGTGATTGGAAAGTCTCTTGTAATGCTACTGAACAATTAAGAAAATGTGAATGGTAATTTTTATTTTCAAAAGAAAAAAAGAAAGATTTTAATATAATTTATTTTCAGATGTATCACCAATTTATTTTGAATGCAATATTGGAGGATTTGTAAACACAGTTCAACTTTCACCATTCATAAAAGATATATATTTAATAGTAGGAGGATGGAAAATGACTATTTGGAAATCAGATATACCAGTAATTATTTCTTAAAAATAATAAAAATACATTATTATGATTAAATTTTAAAGATTTTGTATGTTCCAGTTTGGTCCTTTGCTTGAATCTTCTTGTGGAATCATAATAATGTATTTTTATTATTTTTAAATTTTAAAGATTTTGTATGTTCCAGTTTGGTCCTTTGCTTGAATCTTCTTGTGGAAGTTTTCAACGAACAGCTGGTCACTGGTCATTGACACGTCCAGGAATTATATTTATTGGTTTAAGCAATGGGAATATAGAAATATGGGATATTTTAGTTCAAACTCATGAACCTATCCAAATACAGAATATTTCTTCATATTATATTTCTAAAATTAAACCTAAAATAATAAAAGGTTAGATATTTCAGATGTAAATATATATTTATGTAAAAATAAAAATTGTTTTTCTTGTATGATATTTTGCAGCTCTATAAGCAGGAGTATTATTATATCTTTATAAATTACACTCAAACTTTATATTACATACTGTTTTTATTTGGTTAATCTGAAGTGCTTTTGGCATATTCATAGCCCTCTTCAGCAATATAAACTTTAACTAGTTATGGAACAGAAAGGGATCAAATATATTCTATATTCGATGTTCCATAACTAGTTAAAGTTTGTATCACTGAAGAGGGGGCTATGAATATGCCGAAAGTGCTTCAGATTATCTGAATAAAAATAATTTGTTTATATAAAGTTTGAGTGTAATTTATAAAGATATAATAATACTCCTACTTATAGAGCTGTAAAAATATCATATTAGCAAAAAGCAGCATACTGGAGTATATTATTTTTCTTGACAGATAATTCTCATATTCTTGCTATCAGTGATGCAAATGGTACACTACACATATTACAGCTGCCCACATCACTTTGGTCTCCAGTCCAAAATGAGGTTAGTAAATCTAACAACTTGGCAGTTTATTTAAAAATAATGTTGATTGCATTTAATTATTTTGCTTCTCCTTTTATATTCCATCTCTGATATAAAATTAATATTTTTATTAAAATTTTGATAAAATCGATATAATTTTATATTGACTTTAAAGGTCCATCTTAATTTCTAAATATAGTCTTTACACAAATATAATGAAATTTTTTTTTTTTAAAAAAAGGATTATTAAATGACACTGCCTTTCAAAAGTTAAGCATAAAATGCAAATTTGAAGATAGCTACACCAATAGGTATTTTTCCCTGAAATTATGTGTGGCATTGCATCAGAACATAAATATATTGAAAAGTTTACAATATAACAGTTGGGCATCTGAAAAATGCAAATGAAAGAATTGGAAAAAAAGAGTGTTTTCCCTTGTTGGTTATCATTGCAATTGAGAATAGTTCAAAGAAAATCAGATAGATATTTTCATCATTATACCATTGAGAAGTCATCTGTTGATGCAACACAATGACAAGCTGTCAGCAGACTATAGGCTGGCAAATCCATTGTGGAAATGATATGTTCCATTGGCATTACCATTGTCTAATCTCACAGTTATGAACTAGTTCCAGAGTATAGGAAGAGTCATCTGAAAACCTGTTTCAGGTTGTCCTAAAGTAACAACCCTTTCTGATGACTGATACTTGTGTTTATTGGCAAGATGTAATCATCAAACAATAGCATCTGCTCTATGAGCACACCTTACTCCAGCCATAGAAAGGCCTATATCAGTAAATTTTGTATGTCAAAGGCTTCATAGGCAAGGCCTCTATGCATGATGACCAGTAATGTTTGTGCCAATGCAGGCTAGGCACAGGTATGACTGATTACAATGGAGTTTTAGCATGTCAACTAATCCACAGATCAATGGTCTCTGTTTCTGGTTCAGATGTCCTGTTTACATATGAGTCTCAATTTTCCATGGAACCAGACAACAGACAATTAAGGGTGTGGAGAGAGGCTGGAACCAGTTACCATACTATCATCATCAAGCACCATGCTCTTGTGGTGGAAGTGTGTTAGTGTAGGTTGCCTTTCCCATGGATGGACACATCAATCTCCATGTGTTTGCAGGCAATGAGATATTGGGAGTGAAGTTCTTGACTCCTATGTCAGACCTTATACAGGTGCAGTAAGTTCACATTTTATTATAATGGATGATAATGCCCATCCATACAGAGCACAAATGATGGATGAGTATCTCTTGAAATAAGTTATACAATGGATGTATTAGCCAGCATGCTCCTCTGATCTTAAATCTTATAGATCTCGTGCAAGATGCTCTCAGAAGAGCTATAAATGCTTACCAATAACATCCCAGTACATTCCAAAAACTGCTAGCTGTTCTTGAAGACTGGTAATTATTGCCTTCAGAACAATTTGATCATCTCATTAAAGGCATGAACTGTCAGTGTAAAACTGCTAGCTGTTCTTGAAGAGTGGTAATTATTGCCTTCAGAACAATTTGATCATCTCATTAAAGGCATGAACTGTCAGTGTCAAATATGCTTTCATCCTCAGGATGACATTCTGTATTAAAATGTTATTTTGTATTGTTTGTGTGTACCCCATCATGAGTTATGATGGGAAACATCCTGTAATAATTTTTTCCTTTGCTACTAAATGTTACTAAATAATCTCTTTTAGATTATTGATTTTTTGTTTGTTTTTAAAATATTGTTCATGATACTTGTCTGCATTTTGAAGTAAATTGATTGAACATTTTACCAGTTCTATCTAATTTTCACATCCATGCTTAACTTTTGGAGGGCAGTGTATTTAAAGAGTATAAATTTGTTTTTTTTTTTTTAAAAAGGAATGTTAAGTAATAAAAACTATAATTTACATGTGCTATTTGAAACAGTATATGATAAGGCTTTGCAAACAATTTATTTTCAATATCTAATCACAATAATAAAATTTGCATTTCTTAATTCCTTATCAGAAATAATACAGAAATTTTAGATATTCATTAAAAGGATAATTTTTTGATTAATTTATTGCAAGGGAAGATTCAAATAATAATTCATGAAAAATACTTTTAATTACTTATGTACTGCAAATTTATTATTATTAATATAGTTATTTGATGGGTAATTTATCAATTAATTGTATGGATATATATATCTTTTTTTTTGAAATAGAAAAAATTCTTGATAGATTTTTGGATTTGTTAAGCTAATAGTTTGATTAGTTTCTCAAAAATTAAACTTTTGTTGTTTACATCACTTCAGAAAAACAAAGATGAGTAAAAGAAATTATGCTAAATTTTATATAATTGAAACAAAAGTATTAATTTTTAATCTATATTTTCTTAGGTATTAAAACTGTATTATAGTTAGGTAAAATGTTTTTAAATAGGTTTATCCAAATCAATCTGAATTGCTAGACAGTCAAAAGACATTCTGCTTGATGGCAATATATAATATAAAAGAAAATTGTAATTATTATTTGAGCAATATAATTTCACAAGTGGTTTCTTAGTGTTATTGGAAAATGAAGAATGTGATTATGATATCAAATAAACTTGTAATTTTCTGTAAATTTAAGATTTATTAAAGCAGTGTGAAATGCCAACAAAGGTCAATCTCCAAGAACCTTAGTTTAACAAATAAGTAAAATGCTATGACAGTATTAAAGGCTTTGCACAATCTAAACAAACTCCTGAAAATACTTCCTTAGAATGTTCTTTAGAGATTGTATGAAAGCCTTTAATTCTACAACATTTTTATTGTTAGTTGAAGTATAAGGTCTTCAAAGTCAATCTATGTTGGCATTTTGCACTATTTTGTTAGCCACAAACTTATTCAAGTCAAAGTTCAAGGAGTCAAAATTATTTTAGTTTTTAAGCTATGTTTGCAATCTGATCAGTTCAATCAAGCTGCTGAGAGATAATCATTTTACCATTTTAATAATTTTCAGTAGATCAGGGGTGGCCAACAGGTCAATCGCGGGACAATTTGTAGTCGATCTTCGTAAGTTATTGGATGACTCTCTTACTGCATAGTGCCTTCTCTAGACAACTAAACCAAACTTTTGCGCTTTATTGCTAAGTATGGCCAAAACAGTATAGCCGGTAGCAGCAGAGCATTTAGACAAAATTTTAAATTCGCTGACGATGCCAACATGACGCTTATGAATTGACAGTTGTGAGAGTTGAAGTGAATTATTGTGTTTGAGATTTATGAGTAAGTAAAAGAAAAACCGTTGTCGCTGCCTGATATCTCGTTTTGGAATATGTGGTTTTGGCTCCTATCTCTACTCTCACCATCAAATGAAGAATTTCAAAGGTAGATCGCGAACTCATTATTAACATATAAAGTCGATCTTAATGACAAACAAGTTGGCTACTCCTGCAGTAGATAATCCAGTAAAATCACTCACAATATGTAGTCACTTCAAATATTAACCATTTTATTTAATTTTTGTCAATTATAAGAGGTTTCATTTTTTTAAGAATTTTTTGACTTTATAAAATCTGTTAAGTTATAATATGGTTTTAGGTTAATAGTACTATATGATAATCTTAAATTAGAATACAGTACCTTTAAATTTTGTTTTTAAATAGAGAAGTATTCTCAACTTTTATATAATGCTTCTCTTCATATTGCTTCTCTTGTCCTTAAAAGAATGTATAAGTATTTCCTAACTTTCATAAATCAGATTAAGTAAAAAAAATTTTCTAAAATTCTTTTTTTTTTTTTTGTATTATAATAAGCATAAGCATTTATTGTATAGTGCAGTGATGGCAAACCTTTTTGAGAGGTGGGTCAAATTTTGTTCATTTTTTTAATACTAGCCTGTGGGTCACTAAGTCAATGGAGTCACTTGGAAAGAGGGTAGTGTGTGGTAAAAAATGTACCAATAATTTGGAAACACCGAAAATTTGTTAACAAAAATTTGACAGCTGATTTTTTTTTTTTGTTCTAAAAGTGAGAACAAAAAAAAATAAACATTTTAGAGGATTTTAAATCCTCTAAAATGTTTACATTTCCTCTTTTTTTTTTTTTTTACAACTTTTATTTTTGGAAGTGAAGAACAAAAAATAAAGGTTGACATCAAAAAATTGATATCAATGGGGTGATACCATGAATTACTGCACCAGGTGATACCATGACCAGTGGCACCTCTGCACTGAGTATTTGAATGAACAAGAAATAAAGAAAAGCACAAATATTATGAAATATTCTTTATTAATAAACATAGTTAGATATGTGTATGTATAATAAAGTTGATAAAAGTACCGATATATTTAATGTGAAATCTGTTGTTGCTTATTTTCACAGTTTCTTAATATTAGGTTCATATTCTGTATTCATTAGTTTAAACTATTTCACAGTCAATTCATTTCCAAGTTTATTTCTGTTGGTAGATTTTACAAAATTCATTGAGGAAAACAATTTTCCACCCACAAACATGTGGACCCAAACATTGTTAAAAGAGCATTAGCAAGTTTCTTCATTGATATAATATTGTTTGATAAAGAATCCCATACACTTAATATAATATTTTCAATTTTTAGTGTGGGATAGATTATCTGCACTACTTTCAGAAATTTTTCCTTCTACTTTGGAAATCAAGTTTTTATTTTATTATAATATTTTCAATTTTTAATGTGGGATAGATTATCTGCACTACTTTCAGAAAATTTTCCTTCTACTTTGGAAATCAAGTTTTTATTTTTCCACACTGTGCTGCTTTGAAATTCAACTAATTCCATTTCTAAATCATGGATACTTACTAGGGGAGGACACAGCTGACCCCCCACCGATTTTGATCCGCTTGCGTATGGTGAAAATACATCAAAAATGAGTGAATACGTGTCCGAGCTTTTCATTGAATATGGCCTTCTAATACTATTTTTTAACACTTGAAAAATCGAACTTTTGATAATTCAGCTTAAAAGCGATGGATAGATAACAGATCACCAGGTGCTCAGATGGTGCACTCGATAAATACGTGGCTCGTAATCTGAAGGTAGTGGGTTCGAATCCGGGTTGATGTGCATTTTTTTTTTTATTCATTGAAAAATTATTTTTTATTTTTCATTTTTTTATTTTTTATGTACTGTACATTTTAATTAATTTATTTTAATTATTATTAATTTTATATATATTGGTTATCACATAATTCGTATGCATTAATATATTTATGTAGGGTCCCCACAATGTATGTCAGAGTAAAAACACGTATATCGATAAATTATAGCATACTTTCGAATAGGATCGCGAGTAAGTGACGCAAGGATCCAGGATAGGAGAGATTTCGATACTTATTCAAAACAAATAACATATATTTATTTAAAAAAATAGGAAATAAAACACAATATTAACATAATGCGCTAGAGAGAGAGCTATCTGACCCGGAGATCAAACCTGGGAGAGAGTGAATAAAAAAAATTACGTTATTCTTCCATTATTCTTTTATGTCTTCGTTCCCTATCTCGTCGGACGATCCCCGTAGAGTAATAGAGTATTTTGTTTTGTAAATAAATATATTAATGCATACGAATTATGTGATAACCAATATATATAAAATTAATAATAATTAAAATAAATTAAAACGTACAGTACATAAAAATAATAAAATGAAAAATAAAAAATAATTTTTCGATGCATAAAAAAAAAAAAAAAAAAATGCACATCAACCCGGATTCGAACCCACTACCTTCAGATTACGAGCCACGTATTTATCGAGTGCGCCATCTGTGCACCTGGTGATCTGTTATCTATCCATCGCTTTTAAGCTGAATTATCAAAAGTTCGATTTTTCAAGTGTTAAAAAATACTATTAGAAGGCCATATTCAACGAAAAGCTCGGACATGTATTCACTCATTTTTGATGTATTTTCACCATACGCAAGCGGATCAAAATCGGTGGGGGTCAGCTGTGTCCTCCCCTTGTTAGCCACATAAATTTGGTTAACTCCATTGTTTCAAATTCCATTTTATATGGATATAAAGTGAATGTATTTTCCAAACTTTTAAATTGATTAAATCTCTCCTGAAAAGCTTGTTTTACTTCCTGTATAATGATTATTTTTTAATTGCATTTTCTTGAATGTCAAGCATATTTTCAAAAATTATTGTGTTTTGAAAATATTTTTTTAATTGAGGAAAATATTTCATGATATTCATTTCCAAATTTTAGTGATGTCAAGTTTTGTCATAAATCTTTTCAATCATCATTAATACAATTTGTCCATTTCCCTGAAGTTTTTTATTCAGTTCATTGAAATGCTGAGTGATGTCACATAAAAACATTGAATCATTTAACCAATTTATATTTGAAAATTCATCATAACTATTGTTTTTTTCATTCAAAGAGAGCTTTATTTCTTCAAATAAATTGACAAACTGATTAAGAACTTGACCGGATGAGCCATCGAACATTGTTATATGTCAAAATCCCAAAATATTGGCACTCAATTTCCTCTAATAATTGTGCAAATTCTTGTTTTTAAGACCTCTTGCATTTATAAAGTTGATGACTTTTATTACAACTGGCATTACATTTGAAAATGTTTTTAAACCTTGCTTCACACACAGAACTTACTGGTGTTTTATACAATGAAATTCAATCAGAGAATGTCTAATATTTTGCTTAAGCTGCTGAATAAAACCAATGTTTTTTCCTACCATATTGGGTGCACCATCTGTTTGTTACAGAAACAATTTTCTGTAGGTAACTATCCATTTCTTTAAATGCATTATCAAATTCTTTAAAAATATCAAGACTGGTACACTTCCCTTTCAATATTATTAGTTTCATTAGCTCTTCTTTCATTATATTGCCTGATTTATATAGAGAAAAAACTGCTACTGGTACATAACCAATTACATCAGTACTCTCATCTAAAGCAATTGAATATATTTCTGCATACTTCAAGTCGTTATGTATTTGCAAACAAATATTTCTTTCTAATTCTATTACTCGATCTTTAATTGTATTGCGAATTATTGGTAACTCATTTATATGCTTATAATCAAGTCTTTTTCTGTAAAATCTGCAAACAAAGTAGCACTACATTCTAAAAATGTTTGTTTTACAAACTCTCCTTCTGAAAGAGGTTTCCCATGGCGAGCAATGCAATAGGCTACTTGAAAACTAGCAGCTGTAATGTTATTTTTTGGAATCAAAAAAGTTTTTAAAATACTGGTTTGTGCGTGATTCTGCTATTTCTTTTGTAAAAAAATATTCTCTCCTTTCTTCATCTGTTGAGAAGCCGAGATTTGAATGCAATTTTTCAAAATGTCTTTTTTACATTGTATGTACAGTCCAGTGCAAAAAGTTTTTCCTCTGCCTCGTAGTAGCTGTGATTGCCGGAAGTTGATCGGTTGCACAATCAGGTACTTGTACTGAGAATCAAGTTAAATCAGAATGGACCTGTCCCTTCTGAATGAAAATAGGGTGGCAGGTATATGCATGGGATGTGCTCGTCACGTGCTTTCTCCTGACAAGAACAAGCGATAGCGGCTCACAGCAGCATCGTTAAAGCCTCGGTCTACTGTCTTGAATAGCCGAGTTCGATTCCGATCTAGAAAAAAATTTTTTTTTTGTTCTTTATCGCGTTTTCAATTTCGTTTAAATTTTAAACATTGCATATAAAGAACACCACAGATTAAAATGTTTTTCAGACAAATGTGCAATTTGATCTGTTCATTTGAGAATAAGAAAACTTTTCGTGTTAATTATCCTGTCATCCTATGCTATATTTTAGTTTTTAATAAAATATACAAGAATGTGTATCACCGTTATTTTTACCAAATTTCTTTTGGTAAAATCGTTTAATATTCTGTACTATTGATATGCTTAAAACAGTTTCGGAAAATACAGAAAAATATGAAAACTTTCCTTAAAAACTACCTTTTTGGCTATCCATATTTTTGTATATTTAGCTTTACTGTCTCATATTAGTCACTTTTCTCTTACCTTTATCCAATTAGCTCCTCCCGTTTAGAGACACTTTGTTCTAGTTTTCGATTGAATGTTTCCTTTTAATCATTCCCCACCTTCTTAGAATTATTATTCGAATTATTAGAGTCGCACGGATAACTATTATAAGGTAACTGTGGGGTAAACGGATACGCTAGTGATATATTTTAGAATATTTCCAATATACTTTGTTAAAACAAATAATAATATTTAATTATTATATTCGGTAAGGTCAAAGCTATCGAAGCACTTAACATTTACTTGTGCTCTGCTTCTCAACATTTCACATATACAAATTGCGAAAAGTCATATTTATTCCAGAATTGTTTCTGTTTCTTCCTGTTGGTTTTGCTGCAGAAACAGATCCTGTTTTTTCGTAACGTTTGCAGATATTTGTTACAGTTCGTGTGCTTATTTTAAAGTTTGACACTTTTCCCTTCCTCTCAGTGCTGAACAATTAACTTTCTAATACTATTGTGTCGATTGATTTGGGCATAATAATTAACTTTCTAATGCTATTGTCAATTGGTTTGGGCATAACTGTCATTGGTTATTTTATATATATACAAAAAATGAGATTTGTAATCCTTTGCGCAGTCAAAAGAAAGGCTATTAATTTTCATTTCTCTCTTAGTTGTTCACATCTGTTTGAAAAAGCAGACGATAATTTATATCAAGCATGCGCAAACCTATGCTCGATAGAAATTATCGTCTGCTTCTTTGACTTGTTTAAAAGAAATGATACCAATTTCCGTAAGGCACTTTTACCTGGCGAACTTTTAAGTTTAACTTTAAGGTAAGATTGTTTTAAATATACTTTAATTAGAATAATGTAATCGGTTTAATTCAATCGAACAGAGTGACTTTTTCATTACAAATTACACACAGTGGTTTTATTCTTTTCAATTACACTATATTTATCAAACTATTTTGTTTGATATGGTCTGGAACTTGTATTGTTTATTTTTATTTTTTTAACTGCTGACAGAGTATAGGGCTACAACTAAAAATATTTATATTTAGAATATAATAATTTTAGAAGAAATTTTTTATTAATATACCTGATATACATATATATGAACCGCTCACTTGCCAAATCGATTAACTCCACAAAACAAAAAGTAGAGAAAAATGGTAAAATAATATACATTGTTTTTTAAAATTCCCCTTTAAAATATAAATTCAAATAAACATTGCAAAATGTTTATTTGATTATTACAGCTGTAGCTTTTATCTAATGTCATATAAAATGAAAAAGATAGTATATCGTTGGAGTAATCGTTATTTTTATTACAATTTTTTTGTGACTGAGGGAGTTAATCAATTTGGCAAGAGAAAATAAAAAATAATAATAATACTTATTGAATTCAATCTTCAAAATATTTTTAAAAATAAGATAATACAGTATATATTTCAAATGTTAAACAAAAGTTTGGTCTAGACAATGTCAGATCATTGCAAGAACAAGACCGAACGCAAACAGTTAATGGTTCCCACTATCTGCCGCGGAAAGCAGAATGGTCAAAAACCGCTGCAGATAAACGCGGGGGCAATTCTGCTTGCGGGTTCCCACATTCAGAATAAGCTTCGCTTTCCCCAAGATTCTTAGTGCCGTTCCATGATTCATTTCATGCAAAACAAAATGGATGCTAAGAAACGAAAGACATTTACTGTTTATGAAATGATGTTAACAGCTGCAAGAAATGAGGAAACTGAAACAAATCGAGGAAGAGAAAATGTTGGATCTAAAATATTTATAAAGACGACTAAAGTTGTAGACATTCTGCAACTAATCCGAGTAAAGAAGAAAAACCAAGCACTATGCAGAAATAAAATCTTTATAAATAAAACTTTAGAAAATAAAAAATTTTATTTATAAAGAAGAAATACAAACAATGTTTCTATACAATTTTGATTAAAGAGATGAGATTTAATGATAAATAATCCTGCCATCTTGACTCAATCAAGATTGCCAACAATTCAATGTCACAAAATGTATAGATTTCATTGGTGGATGTTACCTCGAAGGATTTTATTGTCACAAAAAAGTTGAATTCATCTAGACCAGGAAGACAAACCGTGACCCTCGGAACTACATAATGCAGCCCTCCAACTAATATCTATAATGCCAAAAATTTTATTGATAAATAAAATGAATACAAAAACATATCAAATCTGTTCCATATTTCGCAATATAGTTTATGTAATTTCTAAAAAAGTTATTATTTCATATGGTAAATTGTAGATATCATTACAGTGTCATATTTCTTACAAAAATATAATCATATGTGTAAACTTTAAATGCCATTACAGAGTGCGATATTTCTTACAAAAACAGATCTGATTAACTGTTAACCAGAATAAACATCATTGCATAAGAAATCGGTTACAAAATACAAAAAGTTTTGTCAATCAATACCTTTCGTAATTTCACAGTGTTTGTATTTAATATTTGTGCAAATTTCGTAATTTCATGGTGTTTGTATTTAATATTTGTGCAATTTCCTAAGTAGGTATGTTTTTAATTATTGCATCAAATTTAAAATGATTAAATTATAATTTTAATATATAGTTTAAAAAAATTTCGATCCTGCCAAGCTTCTCTGAAAATGGCATTTCACTTTTTCGGACTGCTGGCATTATTTAAACCCATGATACAGGCAGCCAGATGGCCAAGTAGTAACACTGTCAGCATGCAACATAGGAGCACCCGGGTTCGTGTCCTGGGTCTGGTATCTTTTGAAGTGCTGGGCCTGGCCCAACAATCCCCGTCCTTCACCATCCGGCCTCTCTCCACGGATGTGGGTGCACCCCGTGGTTGGAACTGGCCCCGCCCCTTAGTAATCTCAGATTGGAAATGGGTGTAAAATATGCAAAAAAAACCCATGATTCATATAATGGCCAATGAAAGCTGATCTGCTAAGAAAATTGGCTTAATTTTAACATGTCACCCTTTTATAATATCTTGCTGATCTACTAAAAAAATTGGCTTAATTTTAACATGTCACCTTTTATAATATCTTAGTCAATAAACCTTCTTAGGATCTTTATTTTGGTTACATAATTTTCTAAGAGAATTTTATCATCTCACACAGTTATTAGGTGAAGGCAGGATTTTGGGATTGTTTTTTGCCCCTTTCCAATCAGATAAATTACTAAAGGGCAGGATCACTTCCACCCACGTGCTACACCCGCACTCGTGGGTTTCTTTTTGTCAACATATGATGCCACACTCCATTCTAGAAGAATACTATGTGGCAGAGTGAAATAAGCCCTCTCCACAGGAGTGGGACCCGAGACTCGAACCCAAGTCCTCCAGGGTGGAAAGCTGAAGCATTTCCACGCTGTCAATCCGGCCGACTGTGGAGAAGGAAGTAATAATTCGTAGGGAGATCTCAGCAATATTTTAATATTCCAAAATTTTATTTCTTATATAACTGATGATATCTGTAAATTTTAACCGAGAGGGGTCGGAAAATTTTATTTATAAGCATCAGATGGTGAAGGATACGGATCGCTGGAAAAGTGTGGCCCTAGGTTATATTTCATTGATGTAATATGGCCGTTTCTCCCAAAAGTTTGCCCACTCCTGATCTAGACACTAGACCAGTGGTTCTCAACCGCTGTGCCGCGGCACACTAGTGTGCCGACAAACCTTTGAAAGTGTGCCGCGAAAAATTAAGAATGAATAATATTTATGTAATTGTATGAATCATATATAATATTAATACATTATTGGCTGGATATCCCTTCTGCAGTCGAACCACTGCACCAATTCCTATAAATAGAGTATCGTTAGAAAGATCTAACTCTCGAATTTCTGCGATGACAAAAATTTTTTATCGTTATCCAAAATCTAAAAATTAAGGAATAAAAATTAAATTCATATTATAGTTTCTCTAAAAAGATAAAATCCGCAGGTGGCGCTGTAACTTAATAAGAATTTGATATAATCTGAATGCAATAAAAATAAATACAATAATTGTTAATAAAAATTTGTTGTTAAATCTATATTATTATTTAAAATACTTAGGTGTGCATCTATTTTATCAAGCAATTTAGTGTGATCCCGAAATTGTAATAAGCTGTAAAAGCTGCATTTTAAAACAAAGAAGAAAGTGAATAGTGGAAAACATCTGTGCCGATAGACTAAAGACTGAGATTACTGAACTAAAGACTATAATTTGCACTAAGATTCTAAACCTGATTCATCGACTACGAATTCTTCAACTTGTATTATACAAACTGAGGAAGGTATTTATCCTCCAATCATGTTTTTGAAAAGAAATCTCTCTCAATAAAGATTCAGGTTTGTTTTCCACCGTATCGTTGTCTGTCATTGCATCACTGGAGATTTTTTCTCCTCTCCGTCCTTACCCACAAAGGCGCTACATATCCGCGTTTTTGGCTATAAGGAAATATCCTGATGCCACAGTCGCTCCGCGGACCCCACAGTGTTTTATTGTATAATTAAAAATGTGAGTAAACACAAATGAGAATAAATGTCAGATAAGACAAAAAGTTTATGTTTGAAAGAAATGAGAAAAGTATGAAAGCGATCTGAATGGAGTTCTTGTAGAATAGGCAAATGAGTTTTGTGCTTGGGGAGTATATTTGAGAGAAAGATAGAGCGATAAAAAGGAAGTGAAAGTTGTGTATACAGTTGGACATTCTAGGAATGAAAATCTGTTAGAGAATTCTTAGGAAGGCTGTTATGAATGTGTATTGATTCAAACATTAATATATGGGAATGAGATCTGAGTATAGGATGAAAGGCATATGGAAAAAATTTAAGTGCAATTAAAATGAGATGTTTGAGGAGTGTAATTGGAATGAAACAGTACAACTGTATTTTGAATGATGAAGAATGAAAACAGTGAACTGTAGTGTTTAAGCCAACTTTGAAATAAATCATGTCAAAATGATTTATACATGAGACTATGGAAGAAGACTTTAGAATAATATATGTATAGGAATAAAGAGATTTAGGTCTGGTTCTCACATATACCAACAGATGATGGAAAACATTAATGAAACTTTGACATTCAGTCATTGTTCCATTGCTGCTGCTGTTCTTGATTCTCAAATGTAGAAATTCAGTATATGGATTGACATGTTCACCATCTATTAGTATACATTGATATGTAATTGTAAATAGAAAATAGTGCGAAAAAGAACTTTGTTGTATTATATTTCTTTTGTTTATTTGTTTTAATGATGGAAAAGTTCAAAATTGTAGGAAATTATAATACTTTTCAAAATTTTAAAATCTTTTCAAAATCATTAAAAAAATTAGGATTTAGTAATAGTTTATTATTATATTTTTAGTTTATGGTTGACGATACCATAATATATTATAATTTCTCATAAATTTTTTTTAATGCTTTTCTTGATTTTTATTTTCAGTCAATATTTTGTTTAAACCAAATGCATTGCTAATGATAACAATGTGTAGTCATTCATAAGCTGGCTTCTCATTGGTCAAATTTTTGCTGATTTGTTTTGCAAAATGGCAAAACTGCAAATTTCTGAAGTTTATATTCTGTTGGATTTCAATCATCTTCAATAATAGAAATGAGGTTATTTTGCTGTTTCATTTGACATTTCCATTCTCTATAGCCATATCTGAGAACCAGCCTGTAGTTTCATTTGATCAATGTTTCTGAAAGAGAATTGTCTCCTCTCTTCTGTTTTTGTACTTTGTATACTGCTCACTCCTACATAAAAATACAGGTATGGTATTGCTGTTATATAAAAATACTGTTTTCTAATTTAAGATTTTAACTTTTATCCAATTACTTAGAATAAGTTTAAAGACAATTTATATCTCAGAAATAAATCATTATGAGGCCTATATTAATAGAAAATTTTTTTAACATTAATATGATCCTAAATTTTATTAATGTTATTTAATTGTAATTCTAGATATTCTTTACTAAGATTGTTCAGAATATGCTAAATCATAAATTTTAGCATTTTCAATTTCAATTTATCAAGAATGCAACATATTTACAATTGAATATTTTAAAAGTCTTATTATTTTAACATATAGTAAGTTCTTATTCATTCATCACCTCACTTAGCATTGTTATGCTATTACATCACAAACAAAAACTAAATTAATTAAAAATATTAAACTTTTTAAGGCAGCAAAATAGGAAAACAGGATTTTATTCTAAGATTCTTACATAAGAGTGAGAAACATAATAGAAATCCATAGTGTAATTGTAGAAAACCAGGTAACCATATTTTATATGAGTGCTAATTCATGTAGACTACGTAATATGAAACTATATTTCAATAGATCAGTCAAATGGATTCACTAAGTGAAAACATTCCAACTTTCCAACCAGAGAATTTGAGATCAAATCCCTCTTGGAAAAATTATTTGAGGATCTGAATTTGTTTGTCTATCCCTTCTTGGTCTTGTTGGGTATAGTCAACATGGTGATATGTGATGATAATGGCACTATTATTAGCAATGATAGAGAACTGACATTTAAGAAAATTTAATCATGGATATAATATCTGTGAATTCTAAGTTCTTTTATTATAATAATAGTTTTCTTTCCTGTAAATTCTAAGATATAAAGGCTATATAACATTTTCCAATAAAAATTTACACTTAAATCATGCTTTTCATTCACTTAACGCCTTTTATTAATCAATGTAGTAATGACTATATGAAGAAACTTACTAAATAGTATGAATTCTAATATTAGAAAGAAAGCACTCTAGAAATGTAATATTGACATAATATTAGGCTATGGGTTTTCTGGTTTCAGCTAACATCACAATTTTCAGAAACCTAACCCCAATATTAAATAACTACCCAATGCACTTTGTATAGCATTGAAAATGTTAAAAATTAACACATAACAAATCAAGTTTTTTATTGAATTAAACTATATTTTATTATACAGCACGTTTGGATATTAACCCATCATCAGTAAATTACAAACTTAAGAGCTTGTAGTTTAGAATACTTAGATAGTTTGTACTGATGATGAATTAATATTCAAAAATGCTTTATAATAAAATATAATTTAGGTTCGATAAGTTTGTTGTTTTGTGTTAATTTTGTTTCCCAAACCAAGACTGTTTATTATGTCTAAATTAGATGAATTATCTTACTTATTTGATCTTCTCTCATTTCTAAAATAGTATGTTGCAATTTGTCTATTCCAGCAGGATCCAAAAGTATTTCTAAAACAAGAAAAAAATTATCATCATCATGCTGTTTTAATAAAAAAAAATCATAGAATATGTTTTTAATTATAGAAAGAACATTTGCATAAACTTAAAAGAAAGTAATATTTAATAACTAATTATTCTTTTGTAGGAAAACTACATTCTAGCAATAAAAGAAAAAAAATCACTTATGTTGAAAAAAGAATAAAAAATTGTTATTAAAGTGCATTAAGATTAAATTTTTTATAATTCTTCATACTAGAATTTTGGATTTATATTGTGTACCTTTTTTCCATGAAAATGGTCAGTTTTTTGTAATTTATGATGTGTGGAAAATGATAATGAAGTACAATTTAAAAGCAATATAATTATTGAAGATTTATTAGTTGTTATGCGATTTACAGAATAAATTATATTGTCAAAAGTTAATCTGTAATAAAACTGAGAACATTCAAAAAGTTCTGTTGAGATCTCAGCAGTTTGAAACCATGTATATAGGGGATACTGTATATAAAATTTTAAATACATTCATTATATTCAATATAAATCAGAATACACATCATAAATAATTTTAAAATATTTTCACAAGATTTTTGGATTTCTTAAATATATAACTACATAGTCCTAAATAAAACATCAACGTTTTGTTGTTATAATACTATTAATTTAAAAAATTTTTAATGTTTTATTGCCACCATAGCTAAATTGTGACTTGCAAATTGCATGTGGCTCTGTATCATATATTAAATAGTTAATATAAAGTTAAGTATTCTTTTTAATATAAAACAAATTCACAATTACATGAAATCATAGTACAGATAATATTTTCTTCATTTTTTTACTGCACTTGGCATCACAATCTATCATATGATCTAGCAGTTTACTATCTCTATACATATTGCTGTCAATTAAGTTACTTTACCTACCACTCCATTTTGTTTGAAAATGCTAAATTTAGTAATTTTACAGTTTATCTATTACTTCATTTCCTAAAAATCAAAAAAGTATTTTGATAAAAGATTTTTCTGCCTAATGCTATGCAATTTTTTGACTTTTTATAAGTGTCAGAATTTCTATAATGTAGTATTTCATTTCCTATTCAACAAGATTTTGAAAACTTATTCCAGAATCAAAGTATTCAACTTAAGGAAAGCTTCTTGCTGAATTATTTCAAGTATTGGGATATACTTGAAATAATTCAGCAAGAAGCTTTTCTTAAGTTAGTTATAAAGTTCAATGACAAGTATAAGGATCTTCAAGAATAATATAACCAATTTCTGAGAATCCCTGTACTTGTCATTGAAATTTATCAAATCTAAACTTGATGCACAAATCATCAATCAGCATTTTATGGATGCATACTATTGTGTTAATAAATTACAAGCCAAACTTTTAAAGCTTGCCAAACAGATGCAAACCCACATAATTCACTATTTAATTAAAAATATATTATATTTTTAATTTATTCATTTATTATAAAAAATAATATGCATCTATATTAAATAAAGGTTGTGAAATATACAGGTACTTCTTAATTTATGATTGCTTCAATTTTATGACCATTGATACTTACAACAGTGATACAATCAGAAAATTCTCTGATTGGTCAATGCAATTTCATGGGATTTAGTTCGATTTAATGGTCTGATATATAAAAAGCATACTTTTTTGAATCTGGTTCTTATAGTTTTGTATTCTTTGTTTATTAAGAATAATGTATAGTGTCCTAGTAAACATTAGTAGTGCAAAATCCATAAATTTTGGTCATTTACAACTTATGATGGTGGGGTTTAAATCTGAATCCCCATTGTAAGTCGCGAATTATTTATATAGTAAACAATTTCCAAAATTATTGGATAAGATTATCTCAAAAAAAGAAAAAATAAAACTCTCAAGTATTAAAGAATCTCATATATAGCTCATAGTGACAAAATTTGGTCACCCATTATATTGATTTATATGAGTTTATAAAAAATCCAATTAAAAAAAATATTTATTGTTTTAATAATTTGCAAAAATTAATATATAGCCTAATGTTAATCTAAAAAATATAAATAATAGATACATATACTATGAAATTTTTAATTAATCAAAAATAGATACATATACTATTAAATTTTTAATTAATCAAATACTAATATATTATTTTTATTGAATAGATCTGATTAAAAAAACCAGCTTAGATTTATTAAGAATTCTCCTTTAGATAATCTTTAGCAAAGATGTATCAGAAAACCAGAATAATTTATTTATATATTAGTTTAAACAAATCTAATTATCACCATAAGCAACACAGCTTTAATTATAGTTCTATTTTTTAAATGTTTATCTTTTGAGATAAAATTCCCTTGACTTCATAGTGATATTTAGCATGTGTAAGTTGAAGAAAATAAAAAAAAACATTAAAAATAATTAACAGAATAGATTTTATTATTGGTAAAAAGATTTGAATATTTTAATGTATTTTAATTCTTTAAACTTATTTAAAAAATTAATAGGAATTGATAATAGAGGAATATTTTGAATGGGAAATTAAGAGATTAAGAGACAAACAAAAAATAAAGTTAGACAAAGAAGAGGCTCTGAAAAAAGAAGAAGCCTTGAGGAAAGATAAAGAAGCAGAAGAAATATCTAAAGCATTAAATGAAAAGAGTTCTAAAGAAACAAAACAACTAGTGCAATCTGAAAGATTTGAATATTTTAATGTATTTTAATTCTTTAAACTTATTTAAAAAATTAATAGGAATTGATAATAGAGGAATATTTTGAATGGGAAATTAAGAGATTAAGAGACAAACAAAAAATAAAGTTAGACAAAGAAGAGGCTCTGAAAAAAGAAGAAGCCTTGAGGAAAGATAAAGAAGCAGATGAAATATCTAAAGCATTAAATGAAAAGAGTTCTAAAGAAACAAAACAACTAGTGCAATCTGAAGTGAGATTTTTATTAAGATTATTATTACTTATGTTATAATTTTTTAATTTCATTTCATTTTTATTTTACAGAAAACAGAAACAGAAATGGATGAAGAAAGTCTTTTAGCTTATCAATATGAAGAATATTGTAAACTTGAAGAAAAATATTCATTGATGTTGGATGAATCATCTATTATCATTAGTTGATACAAAGATAAAATGAGGATAATATAATTTTGTATTTAAGAACTTTATCAATAAAAGAGCCAAAATTTTTCAAATTCTTTAATATGTTTCACAGTATACAATGTGTCCTCAACTTATGACCATTTATACTTATGACAGTGATGTCAGTGATAAATTTTGTTTGATATGCATATAGTCTAGAACACACACAAGGACTTTTCTCCACAGAATACCAGAATGCAGAAAAATTTCATTCTGCTTTGGTTCTGTTTTCTGCAAAATATAACAGGTGACATACACAAATGCAGTTAAGAAACAAAAAGCGGCACCTTGTGTCTTTCTTATATTTAGCAAATTGATAATTTATAAATATATTTTAAAAACAATTTCAAATATTTTTTAAACATGAAATGTTTTCATTTTAAATGAAATGCTAATGATGAATGAAATTTAAACTATGCTATAATTGGTTGTAGTTAGGCAGAAACCTCGAGCAGAATGTAAAAGTTGAACTGTACTAATGTTGGTTTTCTGCCCTGTTTTTGCCTAGATATGCATAAATTTCTTTCTGCTTTTTGCCTCTCTTTCTGCTATTCTGCACAGAAAAGTTTCGGTGTGTCCTCCTAGGCTTATGAATTACATTGACCAATCTATGCACAATCATCTAATGTACCAAAAGCATCTATTTTTACCCTGTTCTTGCAATTTTTTATATTGTTATGTTTATTATGATGATGTATAGCACCTTAGTAAAGATTATTATTATTATTATTATTATTATTATAAAAAATGTGGGCATGGAATATTTCCGGGTCAAAGTGCTATGTCGGACACGAGTCAAGACATAGCTACTTGTGATGTTTAATTGTGAGTTAACTGTCTGTGTCAGTGTTGAGAAACTTTCTTACTATGTTGCATGTATTGAGTAGAGATGCTTTTTGTAGTGTTATGTATGTCTTTGGATGTAGATCTAGTGTTTTGAGGCTTTTGTGTAATGTATGAGGGATTACTCCTGTGGAGGAGAGAATGATGGGTACTATAACTACCTTTTGCATTCCCCAGAGACGCTTAATTTCTTGAGAGAGTTCTG